>JASANQ010001267.1:0-130386 GCA_030849645.1 Wallacemonas sp. Wsd | reverse complement strand
GATCTTGGCGGCCTCATCACTGAGCTCCTTCGCTTCCGCGTCGCTGAGCTTGACGGCGACCGAGCCGACGTTCTCGTGCAGGCGCTCCACGTTGGTGGTGCCCGGAATGGGCACAATGTACGGCTTCGCGTGCATCACCCACGCCAGCGCGATCTGAGCGCACGTCACCTTCTTCTTCGCGGCGAGCTTCTCAATCACACGGACCAGCTGCTGGTTGTGCACGAGGTTATCGCCGTTGAATCGTGGAAGCGCGGCGCGAAGATCCCCGGCAGGGAATACAGTGCCTGGGTTGACGGCACCGGTGAGCAGCGCACGACCAAGAGGACTGAAGGACACAAGGCCAATGCCGAGCTCCTCAATGGTGTCCAGGAGACCACCGGGCGACTCAGGCTCGCGCCACATCAGCGAGTACTCGTTCTGCACGGCCGTCAGAGGGCACACAGCGTGCATGCGGCGGATGGTGGTGAGGGCGGCCTCCGAAACACCCCAGTGACGGATCTTTCCCTCCGCCATGAACTGCTTCATGGTGTTGGCGATGACTTCGGGCTCCACGCGTGGGTCTACGCGGTGGAGAAAGTAGAGATCGATGTAGTCCACACCGAGGCGCTTCAGCGAGCCTTCCAGAGAAGCGCGAAGGCGCGCGGGGTCACTGTCTTGGTAAGTTTGACTGGTTTCCGGGTTGATGTAGATGCCGCACTTGGTGGAAACAACCACCTTGTCGCGTGGCATTGTCTTCAACGCCTCACCAAGCATGATCTCGCTGTTGTACGGGCCGTAGATCTCGGCAGTGTCGAAGAAGTTGATGCCGAGGCGGAATACCTCGTGCAGGACCTTCACGCCCTCGGCGAATGCCTCGGGGTTGGCCTCCTTGGTGATGCCCTTGAAGCCCATGCAGCCGTAGCCGAGCTGGGACACCGTAAGAGCGGCCGGACCCTTGCCGAGCACGCGCTGGGGGATGGACGCAGAGGACATGGCGAGAGAAGTAGGAGAGCGATAGTAGAAATAAATGTCGTTCGCTTGTGTGTGTGTGTGCATGTGTATGTGGCGCGGTGACGAGGAAGGAAATGATCAGGAGGAGGTTTCAGGCACACTTATGGAGGCAGACAGCTGAAGGGACAATCACCTACACGAACACCGGTGCACTGCGCCACACGCACCTCTCCATCCCCTGGAGATGAAGACATTGCACGTGCAGCCGCACATACAGCGCCTATGCAGGCAGACAGCGCCAAAACAAACAAAAAACTTACTGTGTGGAGCTCAACAAACAAGAGCTTCTCTTTCTGATCGTGTCCGTGAGGAACTGTTGAGGTGTACGTCTATTCTTTTGTCATGCTTTGATTTGATTTGTTTTTTTTTCCAGTTACGACGTAAAACACCAACTATTCGATTTCTTCTGTAAAGATGTGCACACACATCACCGACCAAAAGAACGACGGTGAGAAACGTACACGAGCGATAAAGAAAGAAGAGAAAGAAGAAAAATAGAGAGACCGGGAAATAACAAAAGAATGAAACAATATATATATATGTATGTCGGTCGGTTGCCCGCCTCCCAAAAACAAAACAAAACAAAAAAGATAAGCACAAACGAACGAGTTACTTAGTGATCAGTTGATGAAACAACAAAAGGGGGAAACAGACTTTATTTTCAGGCACTTATGTTTTTTCTTTTCTCACCCTTTTTCGTTTGTTTTCTGTGCATGGACTTTTCCGCTCGATTACTGATCTGTGCTTGAAGTGGTGACCACCTTCAGGTGGAACATGCTGGCAATCGACTCGGCATCGCTCAGACAGTCGCTGCAGTAGTCGCTCGGCACCGTCATTTCGCGCTTCTCCCAGTTGTACAAGATCGGCGCGGCAGAGCCGTGGAACAGATGGTGCTCGTGGATGATCTTCTCCAAGGAGGGGTTCACCATGGCGCCTGTCGCGGCGCAGGTGACTGGGTGCGCGCCGATATCTCCGTTATCTCCGTGATCGTGCGCGCACGTTTCGGACGCACACGTGACCGCGTCGTGGTCGCACTTCTCGGTCTTTTCTGTCTTTTCTGTCTCCTTTGCTGTGTCTGCCTCCTCCGCTGGCGTGGTCTGTCCGAGGTATTCTGCCTTGGGAACGGTCTGGCGCTGGCAAAGCTGCACGTTCGTGTACGTCATCTCCACCGGCAGAGACTTCTGCGCGAGCGTCGTGAGGATGCTTGTGGCCTGCTCAATTTGCGCGGCCGTGGCATCCTCGTGGGTGAGGAATGTGATGTAGAGCACGTAGCTGTGCCCGTGACGCATCAAAAACACATTCACGAAGCGAATGCGGTGCGTGTCGATCACGGACTGAGTGGTGTGTGCCGCTGCGGCCGCCGCGGCCGTGCTGTCGAAGCCGACTTCGCTGCCTCCACCAGCGGTGTTCGTCGCCATGACAACTTTTCCGTTCGCCACACTGACGTGGAAGTCTTGCAGCTGCGCGCGGATGCCGGCGAGCTCCTCCGTGTTCTGGTTGTCAAAGAACTCGAGAATGGAGCCCTTGAAGAGGTAGTAGCCGATGCGGCAAATCGACAGCGAGACAATGCAGCCGGCGACACCGTCGATACCAGGCACGCCAATGCAGGTCCCGAGCACGCCGAGGAGCGCCACACCGCCACTCCACGCATCCGCACGATGATGGTAGGCGTTCGCGACGACCACGCGTGACCCGGCGCGCTGCCCGACACGTCGGGTCCAGCGGTACAGCAGTTCCTTCACGACGATCGACGAGGCAGCCAGCATGACCATGGACCAGAGGATAACCTGCTGCCCCGTGACACTGTCTTCCTCGGTGAGCGCGAAGTGACTGTGACCGTGGGCGCCGCCGTGGCTGTGGCCGTGCGCCACTTCCGCGGCCGCGACGTGCGACACGTGATCGTGCGCGTGATCGTGGCCGTCGTGGTCGTCGTGGTCGTGTGCCCCAGTGGCGTTGGGTGCGGCGCCGAGCTTGTAGGCTAGCGTCGTCAGCGTGGCGGAGGTGACGCCAAGAAGGCCGGTGCAGCTCATCAAGTACACGCCAAGATCGCGAATGCACGCGGCGAAGGACTGAATGAGCAGCGCGAGGCCACCGAAAAAGAGAATGCCCGCGACAACGACGGCACCTGATGTCTCGAGGCGACCGATGCCGAACGGATAGCGGCAGCGCGGGAGCTTCTTGTCGGACATGGAGATGGAGAAGTAAGAGACAATGTCCGCGGCGATGTCGGTAACCGAGTGGAAGCCATCCGCCATGAGCGCGACGGAGCCACCAGAGGAGCCGAGGTAGAGCTTCGTGACGCCAAAGAAAACGTTCGTGGTGCCACCCGCGAGCGTGGCCATCTTGCAGGCGAAGAGGTTGCGGCCCTTGATGTTGGCTTCGATCGTGCCGTGGCTGTGGCCGTGCCCGCCGCTGTGGCTGTGTCCGTGGTCGTGGCTGTGCGCAGCTTCATCATGGGCGTGGCCATGCGTGCGGGCGGCTTGGACACTGGCTCCGAGAGCGACAGCGGCTTGTGGTGTGGTTGCCATGACCAAGAAGCGTCGCATCCACGATCAAGTAGGAGAAATAAAAAAAAACAGAAAGTAAAATAGATAGGAAGAAACACGTGCGAGAGGTAAACGAGCGATAGCGAATCCCGTCGAGAGAAACGGAGGAGGCGGTCCAAAAAACGAAAAAGGGAAATAACAATAGATAGTCACGCAGGAAATCTGTCGCGTCTAGATGTACTATCCTCAGTCTTACAGAGAGAGCAAGAGCAAGATAGCGAGGAAAAAGAAAAAAGAAGAGGGAACAAAAACGAAAATAGAAAAAATGAGTTGTTTTACTGTTGTAAGCGAAGGAAAGACAAACAGAGCGATTGAAATGAGAGGCGGTTGAAAGTGAAGTGGATTGGTCGGACATGCAGCCAGAGCAGAGAAATGAGCATCACACATCCATGCAAACATGCACTATAGCGCGGGGGGATATTATCACATGAGACGTCGTCATATGGGCCAAACAGAGAAAGAAAGAGAGAGAGAGAGAGAGCGAGAGAGGGAGAACTGTCAGTGAGCTGCGCACTGACGCACCGGACAGCTCTACATGAGCCGGAGTTGTTTTCTTTCAATGTTGATATTTTTGGTTGTTTCTTCTTCTTTTGTACATTGTCTTTTCGTTCTCCACCTTTACCTGCTGTGTGTGTGTGTGTGTGTGTGTGTGTGTGTGTGTGTGTGCTCACGGCAGGTTTGTTGGTGCGTCTCCTGACGGTTCCGGAGAGGCAGGCACGAGGAGTCCAACCTCGATGAACTGACCGCGGCGCCAGAGCGTGAACTGAATTTCCTGCCTCGGCAGAAGTGCCTCCAGCTGCCACGCACGCCATGCCTCTGTTGTCGTGGTTGTTGGGCTCTCCTTGGTCGCAGGCGACGAAGAAGAACTGAACGGTGACACTAGAGCTGCACGACTTGCTGGCGAGCGTGTCGCAGATGTCGTCGTCGCGGTCTCCACAGCGCTGTGAGAGCGGAGAAAGGCGTCTTCAAGACGGACCTGGCAGCGCGCGCGGTGGGCCGTGGCGTGCTCGGTCAAGCAGGCAAACAGCTCTGCGCGATGGCGGACCGTGTGCCCTTGCACTGCGACCACCACGTCTCCGGCCGCAAAGCCCGCAAAGCTGGCCGGGTAGCCAGCAAAGACACGCACGACACGCACACCTCCGCCGACCCCCCCGACGCCAGCGCTGACGTCTGTGCCCAGGCACTCGGGCAGCTGCGCGGGCTCCTCCGGATGCGGTACGACGTCTTCGAGCTCCACACCAAGAACGGGTGGTCTGGCGGCTACCGCGTACGTGTGCGGCGAGTACGCCTCCAGCACACCGAGGCGTCCCGTGCACGTGTTCAGCTCGTCGGCCAACACCGCCACCGCCCTCGGCAGATCCTCGCCCGAGTGCATGGCACCGGAACGCGACGAGGTCGAGGACGACGTCGAGCACGAAGAGACCGGCAACGCAGGGACGGGTGCGGAGGCCGCTGCCGCATGACACAACGCAACCAGCGCGACCTTGGCCCGTGCAGGGGCGAGGCTCGTGTCCGCGTGCGTCGCCGGCCACGCCGCATGCTCCACGGCATCCTCCAGCCACGCCGCCAGCGCCGACCAGCTCACGCGATCGTGCCCATCTTCGTCCGACACCGCGGCGCCAGGCGTGAGGTGCAACAACCTGCTGGTATTGTCCGCGTTGTAGGGGTGGTGGGCAGCCTTGCTGGGCGACGCCCGCAGAGGACCGTGACCGGCACCGCGAGCGGGCTCCACGGAGACGCGGTGGGCCGATGCGGTGAGAGAGGTGTCGGCCGCGTGCAGCGGCGCGGGCAACGCGCGTGCCTCGTTCTCGGCCCCTTCCTCTGATCGATCATCGGCACGTCGACGGGACGGTGAGCGCCGGCGAGCGAGCGCGTCCACGGTGTCCGAGACCTCCGCCACATGACGCGCAAGCGCCTGCATCAGTTGGTCTGTGCTCGTCAGGCGTGCCTCCACCAGCTGCGCGTGCACCACCTGCGCGGCCTCGCGCTCCGCCAGACCGGCGTGCAGATGAGCCACGTCGACATCGAGTCCACGCGATGCCGCCTCCAGCGCTTCGAGCCGGTCATGCACGTCGTCGGTGAAGCGCACGGCGGCGGCGTCATCGCCGAAAAGGCGCGCGAGCACGACCGGATGCAGAAGCGGGTGCGCCTGCTTTTGCGCTCGCCACTGCGCCACGGCACCGGCAGCACTCGCCAGACTCGCATCCGTCGTCGCAGTGGTCATGGCGGTGGTGCTGTCGGCCGTGTGTCTCTCAGCCTGGGCTTCCAGCGAAGTCAAGCGCGCCTCGAGCTCGGCCAAGTGCGCGCGGGACCACGTCGCCTGCGCCTGCTGATCGTCTTGCAAGCGCTTCAGCACCGCCGCGGTGTGCTGCGATGCGCGCGCCTGCTCGCGGGCGGTCTGCGCCTGTGCCGCGGTCACGCTGTCGAGGCGTTCGCCAAGCTCCCAGGCGCGGGCACTGCGGTCGTACACAGTCTCCGCGCCTGCCGAGGCCTCCGCGACCGAGGCCGAGATCGGCGACGGCGCTGCCAAGGTCCTAGTAAGTGTCTGGCGCGCTTGCAGCCGCACCAGCTGCTGGGACAGCCGGTCCGCTCGCAGCTCCACGGCGGCGACACGCCCCTCGACATCGTCGTCTCTGCTCACGCCGTCGTCCTCGCGTGGAGTGCGGGAGAGACATTGCTCGTGCCGTTGCAACTGCGCCGCCTGCGCCTCGCAGACATCGACCAAGTGCCGTGCCGTGGAAAGTAGGACCACGAAGAGATCGTCGTATGGGCCTTCTGTATCGAAACGGTGAGAGGCGAAGAAGGCCTGCAGACGCGAGAGCGTGTGTCGTTGCGCGGAGAGCGTGTACGTCGAGGTAGATGACGGCGAACCTTCAGGACCGGATGGTGGGGGATGCGGTCTGGGAGACGGAAAGGAACTCGCACGCTCCGCCACTGCAGGGCTATCCATTGTCAACACTTCCCCTTTCTTTTCTTTTCCTTTCCTTTTCTTTCTTCTTTTGAGTTGTTCGGCCGAGTGCCAGAACCTAAAAATATATAAACACAAAGTAAAGCAGCGACTTCAGATTTGCCGAGTGCACAACCTCGACAGCGATAAATCTGGACGCCGAACACGTAAAAGAATCAGGACACACAAAATGAGGAGAGAATAAAGCTGATAAAATAATAAAAAAGAATATATCACAAATGACGCGATACTGATGATGCGCTTTGAAAACGAAGAGAAATGATTTTCGCCTTTTCTACAATACAGAAAGGAAACTACGCAGTTGTTCGTCTTTCGTCTTTCGTCTTTCGTCTTTCGGCCTTCTTTGTTTTTATTATTTTTATTGGTGTTGAGACAGAATTTGCAACGAAGAGAGGCGAGTGAGAGTATAGAAGTGTGAGTGGTGAGACGAATGCCTGTGGTTCGCAGACTACGAAATGAAAGCACGAGTCGACAGGCGCTGTGCTTCAAAAGAAGAAGGGAGAAGGACAACGCATCACCGTGCGTTTGCTTCCTTCCTTCCTTCCTTCTACCTCCCCATTCTTCTCTTCGGCTCTTGATGAGAAGCTCCCAAGTTTTCACTACTCGGACAACCGACAACCGACTGGCGCGGCGTCTGATAGACTACACCGTGTAAACTTTGTTTTTTTTTCCTCCTTCCAGAGTTTTTTTTTGGATTTGTGTGGATTCATTGTCAGACGGTCTGCGATACTCTCTCAGCGCTGACGCCTCGATACCTGGGCACGGATGTGGATACTATTTTTTTGTTCGAACGATGCACAACAGGCACCTTTTTGTTTTTTTTTGTGTATGTGTGTGTGTGTTCCCTCATCTCCATTTCGTATTAACTCGGCCAAGAGGCGGAGCAATTGAAGGGGCGAGGCGAGGAGACGGTGCGCGCGCGCACGTTTTCACGGGTGTTGGCGAAGCACGAGGACAACGAGCTTTGCCACGTGCCCTTCTCCCTCACCTCGCTCTGTCCTGGTCTTTTCGTCTGAGCGTCAGACAAGGTCGTGTCCTACAACAGCGGCGGACACGCATAATCTTAATAGAAAGGCTTGTTCCATCGAGGCGCAGAGTAAACGGAGGAAAAGAGGACCAGAGCCGTTCATAAGGCTCCACATCTCCGAGAGCTTGGCGGCCTCCAGAGGCACACCCTCCGCGCTCGTCGTTGCCGTCGCGGGATTCCAGGCCACGCTCGACGCCGGGCCTTTACCGCCCGCCACCGCGACCAGAGGAGCAAAGGACGGGAGCATGCGCATGGCCTGCGCGCTGTTGTTGATGTGCAGCTTGTGCCACATCTGCCGAGGGATGGGCGTGCTGGCGAAAACACGACGGCCGAACATGGGGGAGAGTGTTGAGGGGGAAACAGAACACAAAAAAAGAGAAACGACGAAACTAACAGGCGAGCAGGCATATGGAGAGAAGAGGAGAGGGAGGGGGGATGAACGAGAGAAAAGGAAAAAAAAAGTGAAGGAAGAGGGCAACGCACACCTTCAGTGAGTAAACAAAAACCAAGAGGAGTGAGTTCAGTGCTTGAGATGCCCCAAGTGCCTTCGTAGCCGAAGGAGCATGAGAGAGATACGCGTCTGCACACACACCGGCACGCGTGCTGGCGAAAACAACAGCGAAGTTCCCACCTATGGGAGACATGGACGGCGTGCTTTTTCTTTTTCTTTTTCTTTTGTTCTTTTCTTTGTATGCATCCAATTCAATTTACAGGGAGAGAGATCAGGAGTGAACGGCAAAGTAATCACCTCTCTCACCATGGGTGTCTAAAAATAGAGTGGACAAATGAAAAAAAAAACACGAAAAACACGCTATACACAGGGCAGGGTCAAACGAAAGAAGAAAACAAGGTATTCGCGTGAACACACTCAGATGCCAGGGGTGATAGGACCAGTATCAACCAAAAAAAAACCCACATACATATCAGTGGAGATACATCACAAACGTCGGTAATCACATGGAGGGCTCTTGAAAAGGAACGGAAGAGAAAAGGAATCAACACACGGTGAATGGAGTTACTGGACAAGAGACTCATGCTAGGCGCGTTTTTTATACCAGGAAGAAACCAGAAAAACGAGAAATATACACTTTTTGATGATCGCTATCGAGCCTACGAAGTGAACAATCATGCGCCAAACACACAAAATAAAATACTTGGTGCACTAAAAAAAAAAAAGAAAAAGATATGAAGTGATAGTGACGGCAGAAGTTAGTCAATTTCGCCGCCGCTCCGACTTGGAACCGGAAATCCACTTGGGGTACATGTAGACAAAAAGAAGACCGGCTGTGATGGCCAGAGCCAGGTACAGACCAGTCAGCACACCCACGAGGACGCCAAAAGTCACAATGACGTGCTTGTTCGTGCGTGCGTTACCGGGTCTGTGTGCGGCGGATGCCCCAAAGCTACTGGGCTGTGGCACGGATGGAGGAGCAGGCAACGGAGACCCGTGCCCGTCGTGCAGCGTCTGCGCCGCCGTGAGCGAGGCACACACGACCAGCACTGCCCAGACAAACAGCAAACCGAAACGCATACGATTGACAGCCCTGCGTACCCTTCTTTTCTCCGCAGTTCACCTTGGACGCGGAGTTCGAGATGGAGAGACTAGGGCGAGCCGGAGGGCAAGACGTGTATGTGTGTGTGTGTGTGTGTGTGTGTGTGTGTGTTTACGTGCGTGTATGAGTAACACAGTACCAGGAAACCAGCGTGCCTTTATATGGCTGTGCTTGATTGGCGGCAAGAATGGCAAAGATGTCGCACAGTGCAAGGAGAAGACAGAGGAGGTATGAGCAGATGGGGATGAGAAGTGTCAAGAAACAAAAGGGCAGTGCAGAGACAAACATGAATGGTATGTATCAAACTCTCGCAACATCACCACCGACGCGAACACTTTTGTGTGTTTGTTTTTACATTGCAGAATATGAAACGTAAGAGGCGATTTCAAGTATAACAACATCAGCAAACGAACATACAGACACACAGGTACATAAAGAAACATTCACAGAGGGAGTGACATACGCTAATTCTACTGGATTCCATGACTTTTTCCTTCTCTTGCTTTGGTTCGTCACCATTTCATTTCATTCTTGCGGCGCAGACACCGACACACACGCACACACACGTTCAGTCGGCTGCTCCTGCGTTGTCTAAACCCACGAGACCGTGGCGGGGTCCGCATTGAGCTCCGCCTCCGTCACACCCGTCGGCACGTCCGATGGGGTCGGAGTGGCGGTGGCACCACCGCTCGTCAAGGTCTGCAGCTCGTGCGCCGAGGCACGCTGCGGTACCGCGCCACGCCAACGCATGTACTCAATGTCCTTCTCCACACGCGCACGCACGGCCGCCACGGGGCCCCCCGTGCTGCGGAAGCAGCAGTGAAACGCAATCAGCGCCGCCGCGATACCGAGCACTGAGCCGCCAATGATATCGGAGAAGTGATGCTTGTTGTCACGCGTGCGGCTTGCCGCGCAGAACAAAGGCACCGTGAGCGGCAGCATGGACAGGCAAAGCCGGCAGAAGCTACCCTGGAAGGCGAACGGACGAAGATGCGCGAACGCGTAGAGCGCGACAACCACAAAGACACTGAAGGAGATGCCGCTGTGTCCCGATGGGAACGACAGGCGCCCTTCCTTGAGGGCCGGGTACTCGTCCATGAGGTCGCAGTAGAAGCGCGGGTCTTTCATGGGATCGGGAATACCCTTGCGAGAAGCGGTGTAGCCGGCCGCTTCCAGTCGCGACAGATAGTCAGGGCGAAGGCGGCCGCAGTAGAGCTTGAGCACATCAATGACAATAGCCTGGAGAGCCACCGCAAACATGTGCGTCCGCACCCAGGCGTACGCGATGAGCCACGCGCTAGCGCTGTCGCCGGTCTGTGGCGTCGGGGACGCGTTCACGGCGATCACCGTGGCTGAGGTCCCGTTGCCGCCGTACGAGGGCAGCCCCGCCCCGCCATTCACCACCGCTGAGAAGGCATCAGCCCCGCCAACTTCTTCGTCACCGACGGGGGAACGGCGGCACTTGGCCGTCCACTGCCGCACCGGCTTCACCACGAAAAGCTCGCACACGACGTACGCAACCGGTGTGGCGAAGATCATGATGGCCAGCGAGTAGTTGGGGAAAGTATCCTCGTGAGGTGAATTGGCGATGCGCGCGTCGTCCCACTGAAAGGCGCGGCAGTGGGGCTTGCAGGACACGCCAATCACGATGGTAATGATGTAAAGGATGCAGGCCAGCAGCACATCACCGAGCTGGTAGCGATGGTAGAGACCCCACACGTCCATGGCGGAAGGGGCGAGGTGATGATGTGTTTGTTTGTGTGTATGTGAGAGTACTAGATAAACCTTCTGGCAGGTTTTCTCTGTTTGTGTGTGTGTGCTTTGTGTATGCGTGCGTATCCGTCGATAGGGAAAAAGTGCCACTGCAGTTTTTTTTTGTTGTGTGCGAGAGAGAAAGAGGAAGGATGAAATGACTGCGGTTGAGCCAGCATGAGGAGATGTGCTCTCATGGGTGACAAGCACCCACATGCGCACAGACGCAAGTGAGTGGATGAGAGTACGTTTGCGCCTGCGAGCCTGTTTTTCTTTTGTGTGTGTGCCCGTGTCCCACAACACGCGTGCACTCGCACACACACACGTGCGCGAAGAGTGTGCTTCGAGACTCTTGTGCGGCGCTTCCCCCTCTTTGTACTCCTTTATTCGCTCACCGATGAGGCGACGATTTTGCAATGATAATTTTCTTTTTTTTTGGGCGCATATGGTTTAGGTTGTCATTAATATTCCGTCACTTTACAACAGAACACTCACACCTCACACACAACAACAAAAGACAGTCGTGCGTGGAGGGACATCAGGTTGGGAGGGAGAGAGAGAGAGAGAGCAACCAAACGCAACGACACGAGGAGCGAAACTGCCGCATCCTATTCTTTGTGTTTTTTTTTGGTTGTGTGTCCTTGTCTTCATCTTGACCTTCGCTTCTCCCCCACGTGCCTGCTGCGTTTCATTGACGACACCTCAGGTCGACGTATTGTACTTGATCTTGAGCACCTGCTCCTCGTACGCCTTCTGATCGCGGTCCTGAATGGCAATATCACCCGCGCAGAAGAACAGGTACAGCGTGTAGAGCAGGAAGAACGGCGTCATCTCATTGCGAAATTTGCCCAGTGACTCGCCTATCGCGGAGAAGTCCATGACGAAGCCAATGAGGTTTGGCACAATCAGCGTGAGCATGCCACACTCTGCACCGAACACGCGCAGCAGGCGATACCAGCGCAGGCGCTTTATCCGCACCGCCACGCGGTGCTTGGAGCCCAAGAAAGTCGTCACGGCAATCTCGGGCACAAAACAGACGCAGATGATCAACGCCCAGAGAAGCAGCCGCATTTCAATATCATGCCAGATGGCGATGAAGAAGAAGATGGGGAAGATGGTCAAAAACTTGCTCTTGGAACCACCCATGGGGATGTACATGTAGCGCACAATCCACAAGTTGAACGAGGCGTGCCAGTCGCGCCAGAAGCCCTGGATGTTGACGGTGTTGCAGAAGCAACGACGCATATTCTCCGGGGGATCTGTGCCATCGAGAAGGGCAAAAAGCCGGAAGAACTTCCACAGCGCGTTCAGCTTGGCCCACACAAAGCCCAGCCCGAGAAAGCCGAGTCGAACTTGAAGGGTGAACTCCACCGAGTGCAAGAGCCGCGTCCCCTTCTTGTACGGTGCCTTGAAGCCCGCCTCGCCGAGCGCGTTGTTCCGCGTGTACGTCACCACACCATCCTCGGTCGGCACGGTGGCGATAAGAGCCATGATATGGTTGTAGTGCATCCACGTGAAGAGCATCAACATGTTTGCCGCCACACGCACGCCGTACTTGGTGATCTGCGCCTTGGTCATGGTCCGTGCAGGATGGTGGGCAAAGGACACATAGGCATTAAAGCTGATGATGGGGCCCGCCACGAACAATGGCGGATAGAACAGGTACGCAAGGTAGGCCATGAGCGTGTACTCGCCCACGAGGCGCGAGGAGTCTGTCCGGTACTTGTAACACCGCAGTGACTCTGGTGGCGCCGGCGTGCTGGCGCCAGCGTAGCGCTCCCGCATCTGCGCGCACTCTACGCAATTGCGATCGTGACGAGCGAGGGCGGCCTGACGCCGGGCAGCCCCCACCGCGCGGGCCTCCCAGTAGTCGTTGTTGAACGCGATCATGCGCAGCAGCGAGAAGTTGTACTGCGTCGTCCACGCAAACACCGGGTGCCACAAGGAGTCTAAAAAGCTCAGGCCGAACCAGCCGAAGCGGTAGCCCCCGGCATGGAAGTTCACAAAGAGCATGCCGATGTGACCGACCCACATCACCACCATGCGTGTGCGGTACGAGACTGTCTCTGGCAGCTGCGCCACGGCGAAGAAGTTGACCATCATCAGAACCGCACCGAACACGAAGCCCGGGCCGCACAGCAAAAAGGCAATGAGGATGCCGAACACGAGGTGCGTCAGCTGCAGACGGATGAGGTTGCGCGGCATGCGATAGAGCTCCATGTCTTGGTCGTCGCCGTCCATGGCGGCCTCTCCATCGCGCGCGTCCACTGGGACAATGATGCTCACTGGAAGCCGACCGCGTACTGCCGCCGCTTCGGCCGCCGGCTCTGTCAGCGCCTTGTTGTCGGTGTTAAGCTCACTCTCGCCGGCGTTGGGGCCGCCGGACACATCTTCGAGCGTGTGCCAGAGACCATCCGGCGCGCTTTCCATCATGACCGTCCGCGAGGCCGTCGAGCCGCGCGCCCACTGTGTCAAAAAAAGAAAGAGCACAATCACGGGCAGCAGCGGTGGGGCCGCCACGACAAAGTAGTACCACTGCAGATCGGTGACGTCGACACCAATGCTGCCCAGCCAGCGAAATGGGGCGTACGGAGGCTTGATGTTGGCCTTGATGACATCGTGGTAGTCGAAGCTCACGAGGGCCAGTTGATAAAAGCCAATGTAGCAGACAGGCAGCAGGAGAGACACGGCGCAGACAATGTATTCAATGGAGAGCTTTGGCAGATAGTTCTTCTTGACACCGTATGCTCCGGTGCTGCGTGGTGCAGGCGTGGAGGTGGAGCCGGCCACCGACGGCCTCAGGAAGGGGAGAATGCTTTCATTGACAGACGTGGAGCCGCTTGCCCGGTTTGGCGTGGTAAACGCAGCGACTTCACGCCGGCTAAATGACGGTGGAGGGGGTAGCGAGCGGTGAAGATAGCCCGGGGATGACGTCGAGGAGGACTCCATCCGAACGATAAACACGAAGAAAAGACGGACAATAAAGGCAAAAAAAGAAAGGCACGAAAAAGGTACACGCAAATGGAAGGAGAGCAAAACAGAACAAAGGAAAACAATATCTAGGGATGGAAGAGTCAGTGAAGGAAAACCTCGGGCTTCTTCTTGAATATATATTTCGCAGTGGCGTCCTTGTCAACAAGTTTTGGGAATGAAAGGGAGAAACAGTGCAAGGGTAAACAAAAAATGGTGAGAGCAAAAAAAAACAAAAAACAAAGAGGAAAATATGACCACTTAGACACACCGACACACCGACAAGGATACACCAGCGCGTGTGTGAACGGCACTGGTTATCAAGTGACGCCTGAGTATCGCTTCTTCTCCGCAAAAGACAAGACAAACGAAAAAAAAAAAGACACAGCCGAGTCCTTTCTCTTCGTACTAGATTAGAAATGAACATGACAAAGAGATAAAACACCAGATAGGGAGTGAGCGGGGGAGAGAATTGGTTGTTGTTGGTGGTACAATGAAAGGGGGAAGCACGTGTGCCACAATGGCATAAAAAAACCCAAGGACTTCCAACACAGCGTGACCAACTTGTCCTCCTATCACTGATGTGACATGGGAAGCACACGCCCAAAGACACATGCTTTCTCTCTTCTTTTTTATTTTCTTTGGAACATACAAAAAAAATGCAAACAAATGCAAACAATCGGAGTCCAGCTGGGTCACTCTCACACTTCACCCACTTTTTTTTTTTTTTTGGGTTTGGCTAATTCACATTTGGCGGGGCTGCTTTTTTGCCAGGCGTACACTCACTGTCCCAGCTGCCGAGCTGCGCGCAGCGCGTACCTCTCCGTTGCCTCCAGGCACGCGCGTCGGTCTCTGTAGAAGACGTTGTGCACACCGACAATCACCATCACAAGCATCACACACAGGGCAAAGAACGCGTGCTCAGGTGTGAAGAGGATCTCAGCGACTGTGCGATCGGTCTGCGACTCTTTTCCATCCGCGACGATGCGATCGCGCGGCTGTGTGGACGACGCTGTATTGCTGAGCTGGGTCTGAACAAGGAAGCCGATGAGGTTGATGGCGATGAGGGAGAGAATGGTCGAGGCCCCTGCCACGCCCCGTACGGCGCGCCAGACCGTCTGCCGCGTGGACGGTTGCCACTGCATGACCTGAGCGGCCACTCGCCGTGCCCAAAGGGGTGCGGATACCCGTGCAGGCGGCGAGCACGAAGCAGCCGCGCTCAACGACGCCATCGCCGTCTCCACGGGCTTCACGAGATACCGCGCCGCCAGCACGTGGCTGCCGAGCTCGACGATGAAGCTGATCACAATGAGCACCGCCCACTGCAGAAGATGCAGACGGTGATCGTGCCAGACGGCGATGAAGAAAAAGATAGGCCACAGAGAATACATGATGCGCGCACGGCCGCCCATCGGGATGTACATGTAGCGCACAATCCACAAGTTGAACGACGCGTGCCAGTCGCGCCAGAAGTCCTGGATGGTGAGCGTGTCGGAGAAGCAACGACGCATGTCTTCTGGTGGTTCGATACCAGACCAAATCGCGTACAGCCGCGAGGTGCGCCAGAGAAACGCAAACTTCAGCCACAGGTAGGTCAAGTACCAGTAGAGAAGCAGGGCCTGGGCCTGGATGGGGTGCTTCCGAAACCTCTCAAGATCCGCGGTCATCGTATGAACGTAGACGAGGTGCAGCGTCAGGTAGGCCATCATGAACACGACGAGGATGCGCACAATGTAGCGACCCATCTCCCTCGCCGGCATCGCACGCGTTGGGTGTTTGAGGAAGGACACAAACGCATTGTAGGACATCATCGGGCCAGCTAAATACAGCGGTGAAAAGAGAACAAACGCCAGATAATAGAGCAGATTGTAGTCGCTCAGCTCGCGCGGGTACTCGGTGCGGCACTTGTAGCAGCACAGGCTTTCATCCCACGCAGCGCTTGCACTGGGCTCCACGCCACTACTGTTGTTGTTGTTGTTGTTGTTGCCCTCGTTGCCCTTGTCAGCCATCAGATTCACATCCAGCGGCAGTATCGTGCCCGTCTTGCTGCCTGTCAATGGACTGCCATGACTGTTGCGACTGCTGCGCGTGCTGCTGCTGCTACTGCCGTGACGTTCGCTGTCGCACTCACTGAGCACCATCATGGCCTCGGCGCCAGGCTGTGGGACCCCATTCCGCCATCGAAGTCGAGCGCAATCAAGGCACGTCTCGCGGTGCTTCTGCATGGCCCGTCGTCGGGCTGCACTCGCCATATGCGAGGCCTCCCACAGGTCGTAGTTGAAGGCAATCATCCGCAGAGTGGACATGCGCGCGAGCTGCTGCCAACGCATGAGGGTGTCCCAGAGCGGCACAGCCGTATCGTGCATGGACGGCGGCAGCACGGCCCGCGCCACACGCCGCGAAGACGGGAGCCAGTACTGAACCCAGTAGACAGCCTCAAATCCATTGTACGCCTCGGCCACGTACAGGAAGGTCACGTGCGAGGCCCACATGAGGAGCGCAAAGAGCCAGTAAGGAACGCGCCGCTGCAGAGGACGAAACACGGCGTAGTTCACCAGAGCCGCGGCGATGGTGAAGACAAAGTGGGGCCCGTGCAGAATGGCGACGAACACCACACCCACCACCACGTGAAACAACGGCAGGGCCCACCACTGGCCCAGCACGGAGGTCAGCGGCGTCCAGGCACTACCACTGCGTCGGCGCGAAGGGCTGGGAAGCGAGCCAGCACGATGGCACACGCGCTGCCGACACGCGCGCAGAACGCGACTCCCGAGACCGACAGCACCAAACAAAACAATGAAGAGAGGCGTAAAGTGCGAGTACGAGCGCCACTGCGGGTCACCTTCGACGTCGTAGCCGCGAATCACGCCACGCGACCATCGCTGCAGGAGCGGGTCAGGCTTGTCAAGCTGATCCTTGTATGTCGTGTAGGAGAGGTAGGACGCGCGCATGGGGCAGTATGTGCCATAGGCACAGATACACAAGAGTGGAATGACAACAATGGCAAATTCCAGCGAGACACGTGAAGGTGGCGGTGGGGGCGGCAAGGAGGAGGAGGAGGGAGGGGCGGACGATCGACGCCCATCGATCAGCTCCGCACTGTCGGCCTGTGTGAGAATGGGGACGCGAACAGGTGATGGGAGTGACATGAGAGCAGGCAGGCGTCCGTGTACTTGTTTTCTATGGTAACTGAGCACGATCCACCACCTCTTGTTTTTTTCTTTGTACGTGCTATTTTTCTGTTGTGCGTGCACTGAGCAAAGACGAGTCAAACAGAAAAGAGCTTGATAAAAAGTGAGTGAGTGTGTGTGTGTGTGTGTGTGTGTGTGTAATATGAGTAGCATGAATGGCACATCATCTAGGATTGATGGTGATGACGAGTGGAGGTCTGAACGGCAGAAATTGAGACGTGCCGGTATAGTTGTGCTTGTAACATCTTCGTTCTACTTGCAACAGGTAGCGCTCACAAGTTGGCCTCTGGCTTCGTTACCCTGCACAGCGGCTAATGCGCATCTGTGCACGCGTCGCCGATGAACACCCCCCCTTTTTTTGGCGGTGCGCACTCAGCACTCCCATTTCATCCGAGGTTTCCAATAAGCCACTTTTCATTTCATTTCGTTTGTTGTTTTTAAATGCCGATTCAACTGTAAAGATGTGACTACAGGGGAAAAACACAGGGGACAGAGCAAACAGACAGTGCTTGATGAACCGATTGCGTCCTCGTAAGGATCTACGGAAGCGTTGGAGAACAGTTGAAGAAACGTGAGAAGGAAAAAATGCTTGTTTTTGGTTCCTTTTTCGTTCTCCTCTCCATCTCCTTTGTTCCTTCTTTTTGACTTTATCCTAGAATTGGAGCTTCCACATTGTGAAGAAGGAGACTATGTATGTATGTGTGTGGGTGTGAGCGTAAATGTGAACGTGCGTTCACCAACAAGAAAGTTGTGGACTAACGCTGTTTTTCTCTTTTCTTTCCAACACAAGCACGCATTCAGCTAGCCTTTTCTTTTCTTCTTCTTTTTTTTTTTAGTTTCTGTGGTGGGGGTGGTGGCGGTGGGCGAGGGTCGACCTACAGAGGCCTATTTTTTGTTGATACAATTCCCACCATGCTGCATGGGGATACCGAAAATACGCAGTGAAAAGGCATGCATGACCTCTTCAGCACTTGCGCGGCCCACTCCATGCAGGCCGCTACCTCGCACCCGAGCAGGTTGCCGTCCTCGCTCACAAGACCTTCTTCGCCGCCAATGGCTGCAGTTGTGCGAGAGAGCGTGTTGAAGGCCAGGCCGGACTGGAACGCCGCAGAGGTGCCCGCGAGAGCCGCGAGCGGGGCAAAGGACGGGAGCATGCGCATAGCCTGCGCGCTGTTGTTGATGTGCAGCTTGTGCCACATCTGCCGAGGGATGGGCGTGCTGGCGAAAACACGACGGCCGAACATGGGCGACTGTGCTGAGGGAAAGAAGAAGAAGTGTGTGCAACTCTTCCTTTCGTTTTTTTTTTTCGGTTTTGAGAGTCGTACAAAGAACCACAACAACAAAAGGGGCGGGGAAGAGGGGAGCATGGGATGATGAGAAGAAACACACAAGGGTACGCTTTGATCATGTGAGTGTAAGCGTTACCAGACAGTCAAGTTTGGGTCAAACATTGCGGGAAATCAACCGTTAAAAAGTCGTTTTTTGTGTGTTTTAGTCTGTAGCAGAAGGGATAGAGCAGTGGAAAAGAATTAAGGAAAACACATATTAGGAGAAAAAAAGGGAGTGATAGAGAGAGAGACAGAGCTGGCGTCATGCGCACACGCCGTCAGTAGGGGACGTCTTCCTTGCTCTTGAGGAAGTGCAGCGAGGGCGGTCGCCAGAGATAGGTCCGCTCCAGCGGAGTGCCAGGCTCGCTCGAGGCCCAAGCCACGTCAGGGTCGGCACTGTCGTCGATGGGGCCCTCGGTGGTCGTCTTCTCGAGCCCACGCAGGGGCGATGGCCGCCGCTTGGCTGCCCGATCGCGTGCGCGCGTGTCCGCCGCACGTTGCCGGTGCCCATCAAGTGCCGCCGGCACCGCCTCCATCTGCCCTTGCTCGAGCACGGCAGTGCTGCGCAGGCAGTCCAGCACCGTGGGCCGTGCTGCGGGGTCCGCGGCTGTCATCGCGTTGAGCAGCTCCACGAGATGCCTGTGCAGCTTGCCACACGATCGACAGCGCCGCTGCTGATGCTTGTACTCGGTCGCGCCAGGCGTGCTGCCCTCGAAGAGAATGTCCTCCTCCGTGGAGGGTGTTGCGCGATGATGGTGGGTGGTGGGGCTCTGAGTGCCTTGGCTGCGCGGCAGCGCCAGAGGCCGCACATGCTGCCTGTGTAGAAGCTCCTCGCGGCAGCGCCACGCACTCGGCACCACAAACGACGGACGCCCTTCGGCAGCACTCTCTCCGTCTTGTGGGACATGCGGTGGTGGTGGTGGTGGTGATGTCTGTCGCGCGCGAATGACAGAGCCGGCCACCACTTCCTGATCGCAGCGCCAGTCGCGCGGCACCACAAACGTCGGTGGCGCCGGCGGAGGCGCGCTTCGACCCATGCGTGGTCCCGGCCCCTCGTCGTGCACCACCACCACCGCCTCGGTCTCGTCCACCCACCGCGCACCCATCGCGTGTGTCGGCAGCGCGTGCATGTGATGATGCCACGCGATGCCCTCCGCACTGGTGTCCCACTGGGCCATCACACGCATCAGCACCGTGCGCCGTGCGCGCTCCGTCGCCTCGTCTTCCTCCTGGACCGCACTCGCCTGCACGCGCTGCACGAGGTCCGCGATCTGCGCGGATGTCAGGCTCGGTACCCCAGCCATGCCGCGCACCACCAGATACTGGAAGGTCACGCCCAGCGAGTACACGTCGGCGGCCACACCATAATCGGCGAACAGCGGCGTCATGAGCGTGTCCAGCGCGAACTTGGTGTTGGGCATTGGTGAGGCCGAATCTGCTGGTGGTGCTGCTGGTACTGGTGAGGAGGGCGGGATCAAGCCGCGTGGCACACCACACAGGCTCACCTCAGGCGCCATAAAAGCGCGCGTCCCGACACCACCCTGAGCCGCGCGGAGCTGACCGGGTGCGGTGGAGACACCAAAGTCAGCGAGCTGCACGCGCCACGCCTCGGGCTGGGCCAGCACGTGCACCTCGACCTTGTGCCTCGACCACACCTCCTTCGAGGCTTGTGGCGTGCCCTCATCTGTGACCGGCATGGATGCGGAGGGCGAGGAGGGGCTGTCGGTCTGTGCATGCTTGACTGTCTTGACTGTCTTGACTTCCTTCGCTTCCTTCGATGCCTTGGACTTGTGCTGGCGGATTTCCACAGTGGCGAGGCGGAGCGGTGCCCGAACAGCGGGGGCGACGAGGATCGGAAAGGGCTCGTGCGTCGATGCGGGCACAGACTGATCAGTGACCGCACATGGGCGAGTGGTCGACCACCACATGGCCGGCGTGGCCTCGGCGGCACACGGGTCACTGTCAGACCGGCTGATCTCCGCGCTCGCGCCAACGCAGAGCAGCACGTTCGCCGGCTTCACATCGCGGTGCAGGACGCGGAGCTCCGTGTGCACGTGATGGAGCGCGTGCAACACGGCGACCAGAATGGCCACCAGACACCGCTCCGACACCGCCAGCGTCCAGCGTGTGTTCGCGAACGCAGACACAGCCGACGTCGACGTCGATGGCATCGCCGCTGCGGCAGCGGGCGAGGACGGCGAGTGCGTCACACCAGGCTGTGTGGTGCTCGCACTGCTCCACGGCAGGCTGCGTGTCTTGGGCTCCGGCACGGGCCCAGCCTGAACCTCGCCGGACGTTCGCCCTGGCACGGTCGGCGTGTTCGGTACAAGTGCGGCGAACAGCTCCGTGCGACGGATGTCGGCCTGCTGCGCCACGTATGCCTTCAGCGTCCCGCCAGAGCACAGCGACATCACCACGTCTGCCTCCCTCGCACTGTCGAGCACAAAGTTGAAGGGCACGAGGCCGCCCTCGGGCAGGCCAGGGCAGAGCGCGGCTGGCACAGGCACAGGCACAGAGGAGACAGCACTGCCCACGACCAGCTCATCGAGCTGCGCAGAGGAAGGCGCCGTCGTCACACCTGCCGCGGTGCAGGCACACGACATCACTGAGCTTGCTTCAGTGGTCGCATTCAGCGCAGCTTCACGTTCTGACCCATCCGCGTCCTTATCGTCCTCGTGAGAGTGGTGCGTCTGAAACAGCTGCATGAGGTCGAGGCGCATGTTCTGCTGGGCATCGCGCACCACCGTGCCGACCAGGCGAAGGGCCGCCTGCGCGAGGCCGTCGAGCGGCTGTGCAGACGCCCTTGGCACGTGATACCCGACGTCCGCGGACCCCGGGTTGTCTTCAACGGCGTGCGCGTGCGCGTCGCCATCCGCCGCCTTCACGCGCGTGGTGGTGGGCGGTGAGGCGGGGTGCCTGCGCTGCGCGGACGGCATCGCGTGTCGCAAGTGAAAGCCCCAGCACTGCACAATGTTCGGATGCGGCTGACGGTGAATGCGCTCGAGCAGCACGAGCTCGTTCCACACACTTTGCTGCTGCCCACGATGGCGCGTGGCCCCCACCACAGGCGGTGCTGCAGTGCTGTGCGTGCGTGCTTCAGAGCCGCTCCTTGGTGGTGGTGCTGGGGCGTGTGCCAGGCAAGCTGCGGCTGCCAGGTATTCGGTGAGCGCGTACGGGTCGCGAGGCACACGCACGGTCTTCACAGCGACGGTGTACGCACAGGGTCGACGAGGTGGTGATGGCGTCGACACCAACGACGAGGTGGACCCATCAGCAGATGTCATGAGAACGCTCAACGGCGCGCCGTCGGCATCTGGCTGTGCCGTGGCGAATGCCCAGGCCACACGCACGACACCAAAACTACCTTGACCGAGAACTGCGGACGGAGAGTGGCTGGAGGCCGCGAGAGCCGGACGTGTAGAGAAGGTGTCCGACGGCATCGTATTCTGTGTTTAGGGTTGTATCTGGAAAAAAAAAAGAAGAAGAAAGAGGAATGAAGAGTATCTGCAGACATGTCGTGCGAGTGGGTGTAAGAAGGGAGGGCGAGGTAAGGAGGAGTTTATTGAAGAGTGAGAACTGAGTCGATGACCAAGCGGAAACTCGCGGAAGACTGTAGCCACATTCACCTATGCGATACTTGTGAAGGAGATGACGACACACACTAAATACTCTGTGATGTGTTTTGAAGCAGGGGAAGTCAGAAAAGAGTAGGTTAAAAAACAAGAGCAGAGAAAAGAAAGAAAGAAAGAAAGAAAGAAAAAGAAGAGTGAACTGGAAAGAACACACACACACACCTTTGATATGCGTCTTCAGCATGGTGTGGCGAGAATGTACGGTGCGTGCGTCAGCCAGTGTCGAACAAAGGCATCCAGAGGCAACACGTCCCCTGCCTGCGTCGTCGCGGTCTGGTGGTCCGTGTGCATGCACAGCAGCGCATCCAGGAGCGCCTTGGCAGAGGGCGGTGCGACCAAGTAGAATACGCTCAGATCCACTGAGGGGTGTGCAAATTCTCCCGACTCCGTTGCCGCGTCAAGATCACGCAGACGGACTTCGAGCGCCTCGTGCACACGTTGCAGCGCCAAAGACCACCGTGCCACAATCGCGCGCATGCGTGATGGGAGCGCTGCTGTGGCCGTGTTCTCCTCCTCCGCCGTGGACGCGACCACCTGCAGCGAGTGACGCGCGTCTTCCACGTTGGCCTGCAACTCGCGCAGCACTGCCCGCTCGTCGAGCATGACAGAGGCACCCAAGTCCGTCGGTGGGCGTGCGAGCGCGTACAGGAGGTGCCACGTGCCGTGCTGCACACAGGAGCCCTCACCAGTTCCAATAAGGCAGGAATTATCGGACATGGTCGAAAAGGAAGAAGACAGAGACTGCGCGGAGTGGGCTACAGAGCTGGCCCCGGAGGGACAGGCAGACATCTGCGCACCACTCGCCAAGAGCACTTGGGACGGTGCCATCGCGTGATAGCCGACCAAGGCTGAGCGAGCCTGCACGAGAGCCTCTGTGATACGCGGCGTCGTGAAGCGATCTTCGAGCGAACTGGCGCGTGCGTGGGCGGTATCTGACGGCTGTGGTAACGCCTGCCTCCATTCCACAGTGACGAGCAGCACACACGTCGTCTCCAGTGTATCGCTGTGCGCAGCGAGATGTGCGGCCAGCGCGCTGTCCGAAACGCTGGACCGCCGAGTGGACGGCAACGTGCGAAGCAGAAGCACCGTGCACGAGAGAGCCGCGCCATCCATGCCGCACGTCTGGCCCGGCGCGAGCACCGTGCGGAGCAGTGGCCGAACGTGGTCCCCCAGACACGCACGCTGAGAGAGAACGAGGCTGACGACAAACGTGGTGTCGGCCCAAAACGGCGAGGCAGACGGTGACAACGCGCGGACTTCTGCCGGTGCGGCCGCGTCGCGGCATCGCGCGCGATCGTCCGCGGCCTTGTCTGCACGACGGCGGCACCACGCGCGCAATGTGGCGAAGCGGACGAGCGCGTGGCGGGCACACGGTCGCGTCTGTGGGGCCACGGTCATCAGTGCGTCAAGGACATCGATGAACGCGTCACTCAGACGGCGCTGGCTCGCCTCGAGAAGGGAGCGGGAGCGTGTGGCATCGTCGTCGTCCTTGTCGTCCTCGTCGTCGTGTTGGTTGTGATTGTTGTTGGGATAGTGATGGGAGACAAAGTAGTCTGCCATGCGTTCCCACGCGAGTACCTGACGACCCCAGCTCTGCGTGGCCAGGCCAGGCAACGTCGGTGACAGGGAAGCCGAGGCAGAGACGCGCGTGTGTGCCGTCATCATCGCCACCGCAGCCATCGCCGCACCGGTCAAGACATCCGTCGCTTGGTCGGACGTGTCATCGGCAAAAAACGTTTGCCCAGTGGTACTCTGTCCTGACGAGGCCTCCGTACTCTGTGCACGGGCCCAGGACCAGGAGGCACGCTGGGACGGCAGTGCAGCGTGTGGAGAGGCGGGGCCGCGTGTGCACTCACCCATCCCGTGCGTGTCGCCGAGGATGAGCGCGCGGAGAGAGGGATAGGCCCCACAGGCGACAAGCAGCAATGCCAGCGGTCCATTCGACGCCTCTACTCCGTCGCCCTGCCCACACGAGCGCGCACGCAGGAGCGCGGCCATGCCGAGGCCACACGCCTCAGGGCCCTGCACCAACAGAACGTAGAAGGACGCGGCAAGGCTCCAAAGATCGGCGGAGGGGCCGTACGCCGTGCGACCCGCACAACCCCATGCACCAGCCAGCTCTGGCGCGCAGAAGCCTTCCGTGCCCATCACAGTGCGGGCTGTGGCTGCTGCTGCTGCTGTGGCCGCCCCAGTCACACACAGCGACGCCGGTGCGGGGACTGCCTGAGCGGCTTCCTCGTCCTTCTTCTCGTCAGGGACGGTGGTGACGTCTGTTGCTTTTTCTTCGTCGCAGATTGTGCAGCAGCACGTCTGCGCGGAAAAACGCACGGACTCACCAAAGTCGATCAGCACCAGCTCAGCCCCGTCGAGCGCGGTCTGCGAGGCCGGCAGCGCACTTTCTGGACGCGGGCTCATGCGCACATCGGTACGGAGGCGCATCATCATGTTGCCGGGCTTCACGTCGCGATGGAGGATCTGATGACGTTCGTGCAGGTAGACAAACGCCTGAAGCGCCTGGCTGAACCAGACCTGGAGGTGCACGGCTGGCAACGGGGATCGCGCTATGGTGTGGCGCTGCACGCAGTCAGGCAGTGTGCCGCCGGTCAAGTTCTCCATCAACAGCAACACATCAGAGAAGTGCGGTGCCATCTCTGGCACACCACTCGACTCCCTTGGAGAAGTCGGTGAGGGAGCGGCACACGTGAGGGAAAGACCGTAGTACGCGAGCACATGACGCGCACCACTGTGCACTGTCTGGGCGTGGGGGCGGCTTTCCCCACCGACAGATCCCTCGTCGTGCGCATCTTGGAGAGTCCACAGAAGCACGGCCTCGCGGCAAATCTTGTCGAGCACGCAGTCCGGCGTTGTCACAGCATCGATGACGAGGGCACTCTGCTGTGCGGCCGCCAGTGCGCTGTCGAGGGCCGCACGGGTGAAGGACAGGGGGCGAAACAGCTTGGCCACGCACGTGCGCTGTGGATACAGGACACTGTGCAAAGGCATCACGACACCAAAGCTGCCGTGGCCGCACGGTAGGCCAGGCACCGTCCACACACCGCCATCTGTGGTGAGGAGATGTTGTAGGCGGTGCACAGCTTCTGGTGGTGTCAGAGAGGAGGAGGCATCCCATTCACTGGGTGGGAGGGATAAGAAGAGACTCGCGCGCATGGTCGGGTGTGATTGCGTGAAAACAGTTGTCTGTGTGTGTGTGTGTGTGTGTCTGTGTGTATGGTCTGTTGATAAGCACACACATGCGCAGTATGAGAGAAAGTAGAACGAGAGACGTAAATGTTAAGAGGAGAGAGAAAATGAGCTGACTCCTATAGAGGTACTGGGCCTGTTTCTCCCTGACACATTAAGGCACGGCAAGGGGACAAGACGCAGGCTAATCAACATGCACAACATCAAGCAAGTGTGGTCTAGGGAGGAGACTTGCAGTAGATGGCGACAGACGCGACTGCACGCCATGCAAATGACAGCGGGATACTGTGAACTCTCCCTAATCAAGTTATCCGCCGTCCGTTCTCAACAGAGAAAAGTGAGCACGACCGTCGTCCTCTTCTTAATTTTTTCAACTCTTGTTTTGGTCCCAAAGCATGGGGGGAATGCGAAAAAGTATTTGAAATGAAGCTGCTTAGCATCAAGGAGAGCCAAAGGACGACCTTGACTGATTGGGGGGCGGTGTGTGTATATAGAGAGAAAAGGCGAAACAACACTGGAAAAAGAAACGGAAAGAAGACAATACTTTACCGCAAGTGGCGCACACACAAAACAAAAAGAAAACACACACAAAAGTCAGTAGCAACGCACGGAGAAAGACGAGAGCAGACAGATGCCAATTCATTTTTACCATCACCTGAAGACAAGGAGATGGGCTGGAGAAGAAGAAGAAAAGGCAAGTTAGCCAGATCGCATTGATTACAAACTGAGGCCACACAGAGCCTCCCGAAGAAAAAAAAAAAAGAAGAAAATGATGTGCTTTTACGGCGAGGGGATGAAGCAAAGTGTGATATAATGAATCACAAGCAAGAAAAGAAGGGACACCCTTCAAGGCGTGTGTGAAAGAGCGCGAGAATCGCAGAGGCGGGCAAAAAAAAAAAAGCATCCCTACTTTAAAACAAAAAACAAGGAAAAAAACAAATGTGGTCCAACAAGGCTTGACATCAAAGGTCCTTACAACTGTCACAGTCAGCACTGTGCAACTTAGGCTTTTCTTTCTTGCTCTCGCCATCTGCACAGATCCGTCTGGCTTCTTCGATTCAAGTGGAAGCGAGAAGTGTGCGGAGGAAGCAAAAGTGAGAAAAACAACATCTGGAAGAAAGCTGCCGGTACGCACGGCTGAGCGAGGGGGGGGGGGGGGGGGCATGTGGCGACATTGAAGGAACAGTGATGAAGAGGCGCGTACGGTCTTGAGCATGAAACTAAAAAAAAAAAGAAAGAAAAAGAGATGAGTGGTAGTCGAAGAGACAAACAAACAAAAAATCAAGACAGCGAGGGAGCACAGAAACATGCAGCTGAGAGAGAGCCAGAACAAGAACGCGTGCGAGGTAGATGCGAGCCTGCCCGATCAAGTGAACAAAGAAGCAAACAAAGGAAGTGCGCGCTACGAATTTGTGAGATAGATATACGAAAAAAAAATGACGACACACATGTTTCCCAAGTAGCTCTTTTAATGTTTTTTTTCCGAAAGCAGTAGACTACCTCATTTGGGTATTTTTTTTTTCAACGTGTCCTCGTTGCTGCATTTGACTTTTGCATTTTTTTTCAAATCTGCACGGAAGGCACTTTACTGCATTCCCTTCGGCTCCGTCGCAGCGATCTGACCAGCGAGCATGTCCATCATGACAGCATTCTGGGAGCCGCCGGGGAGCATCACCAGACGGTTGTTGGGGTTCGCGCCCATCTCCTTCATGGAGTCAAAGTACTGGTTGAGCAGCAGCAGGTTCATGACGTCGCGCGCGTTCATTCCGGGCACCTTGTCGACGAACCCCTCGATGGAGCTGCTGAGACCGCCCATGATGGCCTTGCGCTCGAGCGCCAGACCAAGACCGCTGAGCCGTTTCTCTTCGAAGTCCGCCTCAGCCTCCTTGATCTTGAGGACCTTGTTCAGCTCCGCCTCGTGCTCGGCGGCCGTGCGCTTGTACGCATTCACCTGCGTCAGAGAAATCGCCTGCTTCACGTGACTGGTAGGATCAATGCGAGTGAGCAGCGTCGCCTGCAGCGTGAAGCCGTACTGGAGCAGCTTCTCCGTCAGCTCCGTCTCGACCGTCTTCTTGATTTGATCGGACATAAGGAAGAGCTCGTCCAGGGTGTACTTGGGCACCTCACCGCGCACAATGGCGGCGGCAAAACTGCCAATCTGTTCCGAGGGGTTCGTGAAGCGGTAAAAGGCGTCCACCGCGCGTTCTTCCACCACACGATAGTGAAGACGCGCTTGTAGACTTACCACGGCGTTATCGCTTGTCTTGGATTCGACCGTGACAACGGCGATCTGCAGGCAGAGGGGCACCTCTGCGCGGAGGGAGTAGCAGCAGGGGGCGATGCAGCCGCAGCCAGGGGAGGCGGTGTGGCTGAACTTGCCACAGTTCTCGACAATGCCGACCTGGTAGGAAGAGACACAGAAGCAGCAGCCCATCTTCTTTTTTTATATGTGTATAGGTGTTAGTGAGAGCGGAAAGAAAAGTTTTGTTTGCGGACCTAAAGGCGACGGGAGTGTATAAAGGTGAGCCTTAAAAACGCGACTGCTTTGAGCGGTTGATCAAATGTAGGAAAGAGAGAGAGAGAGGGGGAAGTGTGCGTGTGGGTATGAGAAGGTGTCAAAGGAGTTGGAGTTTAGAGTCGGAGGCAAGGAGCACATGAACAATGACAACGTGAACTAGAGAATTCGGTGTCGACATTTCACCAACCGTGCGCATCTCTGTTGCTCTCCACAGCTGTCCTTCTTCCACAGCTGGTTGGGGGCAAGGCATACTACGCACACAGACGAGCTCCCAAAAGTTGAGCGGGCCGCCCATGCTTGGCGCCGCCTGCCGAATCCAACAGAATATGCATGCGTGCACCGGTGACAAGATACAAATAGTTTCATTTGAACAGGACGAGGAAAAAGCCGAAGGGAGTGAGAGAGAAAAGGCAAAGATATAATTCATCCACGTGGAAGACAAAACGAAAAAAAAAAGAAGAGAAACACTTGGAGAGCAACACGAAGGAAAAAAAAAAAGAAAAGAACAAAAATGATTTGATGCGACGAGGATAATCGAAAGAAGGAAAATATCGCGCACACAACGACAGAACAGAGAGAGAGAAAGAAAAAAAAAAGAACACGCGAATTATGAAGGAATTCTGAAGCAGGACAACCGTCACTCTGACGAGGGCTCCCACGCGCACCCTGGTCCAGAAGCAGAAGTCAATAGAATCATTGCCACCTTCGACATGTGAGAAGCATGAAACAAACCAAGAGAAAAGATGAAAAAGGACAAAACGTGTGATGAAGCAAAAGAAAAAAGGAAAGGAGATAAAGAGAAAAGGCGACAAATGTCGAGCTCAGCTGTCTCCTAGAAACACGTGCCTTTCACTTAATCTTGAAAACAAAAAAAGAAAGAAAGAAAGAAGAGGAGCCGTAGCAGGCAATCGCACAGCTAGCGAATTGAGTCTCATGCGAGAAACAGCCGTGCTTCAACACTATGGCACCACGTGCTTTGAATTTCGGAGCACACCAATAAAAAGTGCGTCATTTCGTACAGCTCTGTGCGAACAATTTGAACAGGCTGCCAAACGAGAAAGCAAAAAAACAAACAAACAAAGCAGCAAGATCTCTTTTTTTTTTTTTGCATCTTGACGAATTAAAAAGAGAAACAGCATACGCAGGCTACAAATACAACTACGGCAGAGTGACACCGCATCAATGGCGTATAAGAATAGCTGAGAGGTATGAATCAACGACGTTGGTTGGTTTGACCAGGAAAAAGGGTATATAGAGAATCAACGTCATGACTTTTTATTTATTTTGAAGGAGAAAACGAAAAAGGAAAGCGTTACAACCGTAAAATGTTGTTGCACTTCTCCCACGTGGCACAGTTCTTTTTTTATATTTGCTGCGCTTTTTTTTTTTAGCGCATCATCTGCGTCACGCCGTTCTTGAGCTGTGCGGCGACCTTCTCCAAGCCGCCGTTCGTCTCCAGCACCATGACGGAGGTCTTGCTGTTGTGGGACACCTCCGTGAGAGTGTCGTAGTACTGGTTCATGAGAAGCATGTTGGTGGCATCGACGTTGGTCAGTCCAGGCACCTCATCGCAGACCTCACCAATCGACTGCATGAGACCGGCGACAATGGCCTTGCGCTGCTCGGCGAGACCCTCACCAGCCAGACGGCGGGCCTCGCACTGGGCCTCCGCCGCGCGCACACGACGCATCTTCTTTGTTTCCGCCTCGTCGACGGTCGCGACACGCATGCGCTGAAGGCGCTGAATGTCATCCATCGCGTCGGTGATCTCCTTACCGGGAGAAATGTCGGAGATGAGGGCGGAGACGATTTCAACACCGTACTCCTCCATGCGGCCGTCGACCTCCTCCTTCAGTTGCTGAGAAATAGTGCCGCGTTCCACGTAGAGGGCCTCCAGCTTGTACAGCGGGATCTTCGCACGCACCGAGTTCAGAATCAGGTCCTCCATCGTCTGCAGGGGATTGGCGACCTTGTAGTGCGCGGCATCGACGCGCGTGGGAATGATCTGGAACTGAATTGTGAGGGAGAGGGTGACAAAGACGTTGTCTTTTGTCTTGGACTCGAGCTTGCAGTTGTGCTCCACCAGGCGCATCGTGAGGCGTGCGACGATCGAGGACCACGGCAGCTTGCAGACGCAGCCCGGTGTGGCGAGGCCGGTGAACTTGCCGCACGTCTCAATGATGCCGACCTCCGATTGCGAAATGCAGGCGCAGCAACCCATTGTTGTTGTTTTTGTTGTGTGTTTAGTGTATATGTATGTGCACTACGGAAGGAAAGAAACAGAAAAGACCGAGTGAACGGATGAGCGGGTGAATGAAGAGAAAGGGAGAAGGAAGTGTAGCTTTTTTTTTTGGGTGTGTATACTAGCACGCTTCTTCTTGAATAAAATACCAAAGTTCGTTGTCGAGGGCACACCAAACAGGTGGGAGCGAAAGAAAACCGAGTGGCGAAATATTGGAGAGATAGGAGATAGATGATGAGAGAATGTGTGAGTGTTTGCGAGAGAGATGCATTCTTTTCTTCTCTTTTTGTGCTTCATGGTTTCACAAAAACCGACAAGGAGCACCAGAGACACGTAAAGAAAGGTGCGAGAGAGAATACGCGCGATGTGTGTGCCTGTGGGTGACGGAGAGGTGCGTGTCGAGCACCCCCTTTTCACGCCTTTTCCTCCAATGCGCGTCGGTGCAAAGGGAAAAGGAAGGGACACGATAGAAGAGACTCCCTTTCGCGTTGCGTATGACACATAAAGACTGTTTTTTCTTTGGGCTGCTGCTGCTTTTTTTTTTTTTTACATTCGAACTGCTTAAAAACAAACATACACATACAACCACTGGTCTCATCACTTAATACAGACACAGAACACAACAACACAGAGCACAAATACAAACAGACCACGCGACTGCATGAATGGAGAGCGAGCGAAGAGATCAATCGACAGACGAGCGAGACACTCAGGCCTTCTTGGGTACAAGCGTCGGCACACCGTTTACCATCACCATCTCGAACTGATCGTCATCCACGTCCTCATCCTCATCCTCTTCGCTGTGCGCCGGCGCGGGGAGCTGGCCAGTGGTCACGCCGTCCTCCACACTCGCGCCCGCCGTAGGAGGCACGCCTTGCGCTGTCCCCGCGCCTGAACACGCAGCCTGCGCGACCGTCTCGCTCTCGTCATGTCCTTCCGCGCCCCCACCAGCGCTAGAGTAGCCCATGGTACCGTCACCACCGTACGACGGATCGTCGTCCACGCCGTCGTACATGTGGTAGGCACTCGTGCCCTGTCCCATCATCGCTAACGCGGTGTCGGCCGCAAAGTTGCCCTCCTCGGCGAAGCCTCCACCGCCCTCCTCGCGGTCCTTGTGGTAGCGGTACGACTCCATCAAGTACGCATAGTACCGGTAATACGGATGCCGAGGATCCATGAAGGCAAAGTAAGGATTGTGACGTGTGCGCAGCCGGAGGCGCTGCTGATACTTGGCCCCATCGCACGAATACACCACGTACTTGGCCGTGTAGCAAATCACATCGTCCTGCTTCTCGTTGATGCCCTCTGGACGCATATCGTGCTGCGTGGTCGTGAGGCTGGGATCGAACTCATTGCCGGCAAACGGCGGCGCGACAGTGGGGAGCTGTGCTTGCTGTGCCGCGTAGCCATCGGACAGGCCCGGATACATCTTCGCCTGCCGATCACCGCGGTAGAAGCCCGTGACAGGGCCATCGCGACGACCGCGATTCGCGTGACGCGACGCATACTGACTGCGACCAGCCGCCATGTGGCCGGCGCCCTCCCCACTACGGAGCTGGCCACGTCCACGACCCGCGCCACCATGACGACGCGCACCGTCCATGCCGCGGCCACGTCCGCCGGTGCGAGAACCGCCGCCACGACCGGCACCGCCGCGTCCACGACTGAAAGACCGGCTTTGCGTGCGCGCACCGCCACGACCGCCACGACTGCGAGAAACTCCACCTCCGCGCATACTTTGTATTTTTTTTTCGTTCTTGTCTGGCGACTAGCCTACTCCAACTCGTTTGCGCACCGAGCTTTTTTTTTCCTTGTGTTTCTGCTTTCCTTAAACAACACATATAGGTGTATGAGAGAGAGAGAGAAAGAGAGAGAATAGAGGAGGATGAGAGGATGATACTATGGGACGTTTTTGTTTTCGTACACGTGGACGGACTTTCAGTTTTAGTTTTCATCGCTTGCTGTTGCGCAGCATTTGAATCACTTTCGCATGACAAGCATTTGGACAGCTAGGCCGGCTTGTTGACACACATACACACACCCTAGCCGATGGGAAAGAACGGATACGGGGAGAGTGAAGAGAGAAGTGCGCACACAAGAACGGAGAGAGATCTGCATTCCCTTCCAAAGAGGTTTTCGCTGCTATTCGTATGTGCAAGGGGAGTTCGCGTGTAATGTCTGTGTATATGTGAGAACGTGTGTGAGAGAGCGACAGACAACAAGGCTGCAGCCTGTTGTCAGCAAACAACAACAACAACAACAAGGGAACACTATCAGTACCTGATGAAAGAGAGAACGTGATCATCGTGTCACAGTTACTTCTCCCAGATCTACGTGTTCCGCTCCATGCCACTCGCGATGGTAGCTGTGTAGCAACTGTAGCACATGCGCCAGTCCCAGTTATCATCCTTAATCGCTACCAGCGCACTGCGCACAGGGTAGCCACAACGGTAGCACACAAACGTTTCCTTCTTGCCGCCGATCTGATGAAGCTGCAAGGAGCCCTTTTTATCCCAGGCGTACATGGCCTTATCGACGCGCGTCTGGAAGGTGAAGTCCTCCGAAGGCCGCGTGCGAGCATCGCCGGGCAGGTGCTGATAGCGCTTGTACTCGAGCTGCTGTGTGGGGCTGGCAGACACCTGCATCGCGGGGGCATCGCGCTTGTGCATGCGGTGAATGCCTTTTGGGAACTGGAATGTCTTGCGCTTGTAGTATTGGGGCCCCGTGAAGTGTTTCTGTCTCACGCTCTTCGCCGCCGATCGGCGGAGCAGGAAACTACCGACGCCACCCTTGATACCACCGCCCATGACTTGTTTTCTTTTAAACCAAAACAACAACAACAACAACAACAAAAAGGAAGGAGAAACATTGAGGGAAATAGGACATAAATGATGACATGGAGGAGCACGACAGTCATGATGGAAGGAGAAAGAAGCAACGTACGTGCTTGTTTTCGTCGTCCAAGTTTCGACACGGGTGGCTGCTCTGGATCACATTCCCCAAGTTTGAGACGCGCCAAACAGACAGGCTACACGTGAATCTTGAACATGTTCGGACACTGAGTCAAGGCGACGGAGGGGGTAGTTGAGCAGCCCCGCCATGATACTTGACCTCTTTCCCTGGCGATTGGGTGCGCAAATTTTGAAACTGATTTTTTTTTTCATTTCTAAACATAGCGAACGAAGAGACGGAAAACTTTTGAGTGGCCAAAGAGAACACACACACACACACACACAAGCCTCAGGCAATGCACAACCACAACAGCTGCTGCACATGTCACCCATTCTTTTCACCTCCAACACATTTTCTCTTTCACACTGTAGCTTCCATTTCCCATTCTTTTTTTTTTGCCTCATCCTTTTTTTTTGTTGTTGTATGCTTAGCCTTCATACACACGGCGAATCTGTTCCACAGAGGCCGTCTTGAGCGTCACGGGGCACTTCTTGTGCTCCCGGATGTGCTGCTGGAGGCACGGATAGCAGCCGAGCACACCGCTGGCCGTGCACACGGCGGCGTTCGTGATGCGCTTCTTGCACACGGGGCAGAAGCCCGGCTCCGGCGTGTTGCTCTGGAAGCTCTCCTGAATCGCAGAGAGGTTCAGCGAGGAGCCGCGGCGGGACGGCGCCGAGTGGGCACCGGGAAAGTTGTCGACCGCCCAGGCAGGCGGCGGCGGAATAGGCAGCGACTCGGAGCCATCCGCGCGCCCCGCCCCGGCGAGGGCCTCGGAGTTCCGCGACAGATCCAGAAGACGGAAGCCGAAGAAGATGATGATGAGCAGCACACGCGCCATCAACATCGCGCGCTTCGCATGCGGTGAGGTGGCAGCAAGTGCGTCGTCCGAGGTACTCCGACGCAGCACGATGCCAAACATGCGGTGGGCCGCACAGGTGTACGGGGTCAGCTCCAACAAGTAACACATCTGGTACAAAAAGTCAGAGGCACTGGAGAGGACGTAGTAGAGCGGGTAGAGGTAGGTCACGGCGAAGCGCTTCAACAGAGCCCGCGTGGGGTAGCGCCGCGCGTAGCCTTCGCGATAGGCCACGCTATCCTCGCTGTCGTCCGTCTCCTCTGCGTACCAGTCCGACAACTTCTTCTCAATGTACGGCTTCAGCACGAGCAGGACCAGAGAGACGAGCTTTTTGCGATAGGTGAGCGGGGAGAAGCGCAAATGGCCATACGAGGCCTGCGACGTGTGCAGGAGCTCTTCCGCGGAGAGATCAGACATCGCCTCTGGTGCCACAAGCTCATCCGATGGCTGCATCGATGCGGCTGCCGCCTCTGATCGCGCGAGGGCATCGCCAGAGATGGATGGGACATCGGGACCGCTGTCCGCCCCCCACGAGGAAGCTGGCGAGCTGGCCGCGCGAGGTCCATCGTTGACGTACCGCATCGCCCGCTCCTCGGGCAGCACGGAAGGACGCGGCCCGAGAATCCACCAGCGCAACTTCTTTAACCAGCTCGCCAGGGACAGCGCATCCAATGGGGCCCGTGGGCCGCGCGCGGCGGGACCGACGAGAGAGCTCCGTCGCAGACCAAACATGAGCTCGGTGAAGGTGGTGTCTGCGTGAAAGAGAAGGGTGCGCTCGACCAGCGTGGCACCAACGAGGAAGATCTCATCGTTGTACGGCAGCAGGCGCGCAACAAGGTCGGATTTTTCAGCAAAGAGCACGTGCGCGAACTGGCACGCCTTGCGCAGCGATGTGTTGAGGCTCTGCACCACTTGTGTCTCCACAAAGGTGGGCAGCTTCGACTGCGTGTTGATCTGCGAGATGAGGTTGCTTTCAAACATGGCGACGATGCGGAAGGACGACAAGGGATTGTGTGGAACCTAGTTTTTTTTTCTTTTGAAGCAAGGCGTGCTGCTTGTCTAGCACAGTAAATAGAGACAATAGAGTGAAACAAAATAAAACAAAATACAATAGAGACTTCACGTCAACAGAGAAGCGAACAAGCTGTGTTCAGTGGCAAGAAATTGAAAAAAAAAAGTGGCGGACGTGAGAGAAAGGAGAGCAAGGCGTTTGTGCGTGTCAAATGCTTGTCGAGATGCATTCACCGGAGCGCTTGAACAGAGAAAGCTCCTGACTATCTTTGTGCCTTCCCAGAAGAAAATGGAGGCAACGCCGCTCGACGGAATGCAGGGACCATCAGTTCGGGCTGTAGTCGTTCGCTCGTGGTACACCTTCGACACAAGCGAAGCACCATATCAGGCTGTGAGGTTTCCGCAGAATCTGTGGGCTGTCAATGAAGTAGCTTTTTTTTTTTTGGTTCTGTAGTCGAGTCTATGAAGTCTGAATATCATGCTCTCGTGTTCTGTATGCCTGTTCCTGTCTTCTTTTAAAGGAACCTTAGAAAGTATCCGTGCCTGAGCGGGAGCAACCAGGCTCAACCAGCTCATGTCATTCGTGCACCTGTTTGTTCCTCCCTCTTCCCCTTCTCCAATGCCTCCTCCAAAGAGCGAATCAGGTCAGTCTGGCGTAGCTCGAGGAACCCGGCAAGAACGTCATGGCTGCCACAAGCAGTCGACGTCGCTTGTGCGCAAACAGCGATGGGCCGGCTTCCTCTGCCGTGGTCATCGCCTCCTCCGCGGCGTTGTCTTCAACGCCACACACCTCGCGCACCGCAGCGTCCCAACGCGCGCGCAGGGTGACGGACAACCGGACCGGTGATGGTGGGGGTGGTCTCACGTCGTCGCTCTGACCGCCTTCCATGGTGCACGCCGCGAAGGCATCGGCCGTGTCGCCCACGGCGCTGGCCACAGTCTGGTCGACGCCCACCACCGCCTCGCCAAGACGCCAGAGCGCGGCCGGACCGCAGCGCATTGCCACGTGCACAGCCACGTGCACACACTGTGCTGTGCGTGCGGCGGTGGACGGGTCAGAGGGCGTGCTGAAGTGCTCGGAGAGTGTGGTCGCCGTGGACAGCCACTGCAGGGCATCGGCGGTGAGGGCATCGAGCATGCCGAGGTGCCGGGATGCGGTCTGCGCCGCCTTTTTGAATGCGCGCCGTGCAGAGAGTTCGTCGTGGTCTTCCGCGAGGAGCCAGAGGCCGCGAAGGAGAAGGAACAGCACGCGATTCGCCGGTGTCCAGCCAACGCGTGCTGGTGCCAGCGATGGTGATGGTGACGGTGCCGTGCAGCCCACTTCGACCGTCGCCTCATCCACCTCGGCCCCACCGCACGCGTCAAAGGAAGCCATGAGCGGCGTCAGCAACGTCGACAGGGCCGCGGCACACCGCTGACGCTGCGACACGGCGAGGGGCCGCCAGGTGGCGCGCGATGTCTGTGGCACAAGCTCCAGCCAGCAGGCCGCCGGGGCACTGCACTGATAGACGGCCAAGGCCTGCATCAGGCGAATCAAGAGACGCGTGGCAGGATGCGTGTAGAGCAGGCCCTCCTGCGCGGCTCTCTCCGCTGCCAGGAGGTGAAAGAGAGGCAGGCCGACGTCGTGCAGGAGCTCCGCCAAGAGCGCCGGTGACTCCGCCACAGCCGTGAGAGTGGTGGTGGTGGTGCTAATGGTGTGAGGGGTGGTCGTGCTCGAACCTGCAAAGTGGGTGCTGCGGAGCTGCGAGAGGAAGGTGGAGGCCGTCCGCGCTGGCGGGTGTTCGTCGGGGCCTGCCAGGGCCTCCTCCAGCACTGCGGAGGAGATGTCTCGCAGCTCAATCTGCATGGCGACGCACGCGACTAAAATGTGCATGTCCGCCCTCGATGAGGCCACGTGCTGCACGTGCTGGTACAGGACACCCATGAAGCTCTGCACATTCACGAGCTGATCAAGCGCCGCCGCCAGCTCCAGACGCTGCAGCGAGGCCGAGGCCGCGAGCATGAGCGCGGAGGTTTTCATCAGAATGAGCAGACGCACTTGATGGAAGGGGCTCGTCTCTTGCCACTGCACGCACTGCGACGTGGCTGCGGCCTGTGCGGCGCTCGGCGAGCGACGGAGTGCGAGCGAATCGGGCGATATCGGTGGGGTGTGGTGATCGTGACGCCCACTGAGGGCCAGCATTTCGTGATCAATGCAGCGAAGGAGCTCGCGCAGCTCCTGATCTACCGCCGAGACGGTACCGGACGATGCGCTGTTGTTGTTGTTGTTGCTGTTGTTGTCGCTCTCTGTGATAAAGCTGACGGGTGCGTCTGTGCTAGGGCAGTGCACGGTGGTGTAGAGCCGCAGGAGCCGGTCGAGGGCCAGCCGGACGCCACGTGAGAGCCAGTGCGGCGAGGACATTGCACAGCGACAATGGCGATCGTGTCCATCGTCTCCTTCTTCTTTGCGCTCATGTTGTTGCTGCTGCTGCTGCCACTGCTGCCATTGCACGAGACTGCCCTCAAAACCAAGAAGCACCAGCTGATGGAGAAGCGCGTACTCGGAGGCAACGCGGCTGTCCTCCTCTTCACCCTGTGAATGGTGAGGCTGCACTGGTGACAATGACGGGTCATCTCCTGTTTCCTCACGCGCGCGCTTGGCCGCCAGAGCAGTGCGTGACGGATGCAATTCGCGAAAGAGCGTTGTCAGTGGTCGACACCTGTGCCGCGCACGCCTCTCGGCCAGATCGACATCGACATCCTCCTCGTAGCTGGACGGACGAGGCGCAGGCCTTGTCGACGTGTCGTAGTACATTTCCAACACGTGACCCAGCGCCTGAAAGTGGGTGAGGACCATGTCGGTGGCGGCCTGCAGGGGGCTGGCCTGGTCAGGACGCATGAGCAGCGCACCGAGTTCTGCGCGGAGAAAGCTGTCGCCCAGCACGGCCGACCACGCTACCCATGGTGATTCACACATCACACCCATCTTGTTGTTTTTGTTGTTCTGGATGGTGGTGGTGATGTGGCAGATGTCGGAGAGCGTGGGCTGCGGGCTCGCACTCCGCGTCAGCTGCGCCACGTACTCCCCGTACTCCTTCAAGCGCGTCTTGACGTCGAGGGTCGCCATTGTCGGACGTTGCCATGGTCGCCCCGCATCGGTGAGGCGACTGACATTTCTGTTGTGGCTGCTGCTGCTGCTGCCGCCGCGTGCAGCGGCTTGAAGACTCGCGTGGGTCAGTCCCTGCAACGGTGGCGACGCGGCGGCCCGCTCGCTCGCTGCGGGAGCTGGTGTGGTGCGTGTGCGCAGCAGTTGCGCGGTGTGAATGGTGGTGAGGAGTGCGTGATAAACCTGACAAAGCTCCGCGCGAAGAAGACGCACGCAGCACCACCGCTCGACGCGCACCCACTGTGTGAGAAGGGCGTCGAGGGCGTCCCCACCGCTCTGATCGGCCACCACATCGAATGGGTCAACGTGGTGATCGAACGCGTTCGCTGGCATGAACAGACTGCGCGCCAGCTCTTGTCGGTTGGCCTCGTCAAGACGTGAGAGGAGCTCGCGACGCAGCGCGCGCACACACAGCACACCAGTGCCCGCGTCAGACGACATAAACCCGTCACCTTCGCCTTCCACCGCCTCGCCTTCTCCCACGCCGCTGCCCAGCAGCTCCGCGACCCAGGCCTCCGCCACGTGCAGAAGAGCGAGCGCACGGCGCAGACGACGCGTGCGAACGGCGACCCGCGCTCCGAGAAGATGCACGCGGACGAGTACGGAGACCGGAATCACCGGCAACGAAAGCGAGGCGCCAACGCGAATCGTAGTCGTCGGCGTCTTCGTCTTCGCGGAGGGCGATGTCACGGACAACGAAGGCAACACAAAGGCCTCCGCTGGCCAGGCGAGCCCCACCACAGTGGAGGCGTTAAAGAAGTACGCGGCATGGGCCGCACGTGCGGCGTTCGCGGCGGTGGCGGTCGCAGCAGCGGCGGCCGACGACATCGTCGTGGACTCATCGATTTCACCAGACGACAGCGCGTTCACGGCCCCAGAGAACGACGAGGACGAGGAGGAGGCCGCACCTGACGCACCAGCGCTGCTCCGGCGATTGTCGAGCAGCAACAACAACGGGGCGAGCACCTGCTCGGCTAACGTCAACACTTCCTGTGTAGCGTGTTTGCTGAGACCCTCGCTCAACACACCGCGTGCAGACGACGCTGACGATGACGATGACGATGACAGAGGAGAGGTCGGTGTGGGGGCACAAAGCAGCATCTCGGCCGCACGCGCGCGGGTGAGAGCCTCCTCGCGCTTCAGATACGGCGGCAGGGCGGGCCGCGAGAGATCGTGCGTTGGGGCGACAGCCGAGGCGGCACGCGCTGAGCCGGTCTCGTGTGACGTGGCGTCCATGAGGCATCCATCGCGCTCAAAGATGGTGTCGGTGACATAGCGATGGTGAGCCGCCGGCGTGGGCGACGGGGCGGAGGCGTTGGCTGGTGCGGGGCGATGAAGGAGCAGCAGATGCAGCACGAGAAAGGCCTGCAGAGGCTTGTGCTGGACCTCGAAGAGGTCTTCGGCAACTTGCCAGAGGCGTTGAAGATGAGCCCTCTCCATCCGCCTTTTGAAAGATAAACAATTTTGTTTTGATCAGTGGACTATTCAAAAAAGAAACAAAGAAATGTGCGGTTGCGGGGGAGGGGGAATCAGTAAGAGTGTCTGGGTGAGAGATGCAGTCTACGACAGGAAACACCGAGACACTAGACAAACGATTTGCCTTCGTCTTCATAAAGTAGTGAGCTTGTTTGCTCTCTCACGCCTAAAAAAACTCAGAAGACACACGAGAGCGACAGATGAACACCGTTGACACGGTGATGCGCTTTCACTGGGAAACCGGAGGAGGCGGCAGTTTGAGCGTACTTGGCTGTCGCTGCACTGCACGCATTCGGTGCCACGCAAGGGGTGGAGGTGAGGCTACGCCGACAGGAGGGTCCTTCAGACAGAGCATTTTTCAAATAGTGTTTTGTTCTTCGTTCTGAGAGCCGAGCGCACGGCACAGCGTGCGTGTATTTCGAAACTAAACACATATCCGATTTTGCGGATGAAAATAAAAATAAAAATATGTAGGCTTTTTATCGCCAGTACTGCCAATTGTGGAGTCACAAGAGACGAAGAGAAAGAGGGAAAACAACAACGACAAAAAAGAAACTGCACACAAAGAAAAACACTGAATGCGCGTTTTCTTTCTTTTCCGCATTTCGAGCACTTCCTCGCGGCCCGTCACTGAGAGTATACGATCAAGCACAGAGACTTGCAGTTCCTGGCTTGTCTTTCTGGCACTTTTTTTTTGAATTAAGTGTCGTCTTAGTCATATTCATTTTTTATCCTTCATTTGCTGCACTGATAAACACAGACAAACTGACAGTGTCGCCCAGTACACATACCTCATCTTCGCCGTCCAATTGTTCCCTCAAAGACACACATACACGCATATATATATACCAAAGCTTGTCATACACTTTGCACGAAAAAAAAAAAAAAGTACCGTGCTGCACGATGTATGATGCGAGCCAAAGCCTTGGACTTTCCATGCGACTCTCACACCCTTCCCGCACCACAGGAGGCGCCGAGGAAGACACAACAACAACAACAAAAGTGTGGGGCGAGGATATGAGAGCTCGAGCATGAGAACGGACACAAACGCATTTGGAGAGAAGAATAAATGAGGGAGACGGCGGGCGGCATCCAAAAAAAAAAAAAAAAAGGTGTTACAATGACCAAAGGAAAGCCACATGCATACCTGTAGAGGAGAACCAACCAAAAACAAAAATGAGGGGGAGAGTGGGTGTCATGTGCATTCACAAGAGAGGGAGAGGATCCAACAGCAGCCTGGGGAAACGAAGATAGAGTGGCTAAAAAAAAAAAAAGTGGACATTCAGTATGTGTGTTCGATGATACTGGTAATTCCAAGAGGGAACGCAAAAGGGGAGAGAAGAGAGATGAACGAGGAGAGAGAACAAAAAACAAAAAAAAAAGAAAGAGAGTGTGGGGTTGAATAAAAAAAGTGGAGAAAAAATGACGCACGAAAAAAAGGGTAGTTCACTTGAGGCGAACGGTAGGCGACAGGATGAAGAAACCAGAACAGCTAACAACGTAGAAACATCAAGAAATCTCAGCACCATTTGCACGTGATGTAGCTGTTAAAAAAAAAAAAAGAACAGAACAACTACCACAATGTTGGAGAGAGTCACTAAATGCTTGAGACATTGAGGTGTAGGGACAACGTCGAACATTGCAGCTTCCATGCAGCTATATTTTTCTTGCGTGTGTGTGTGTGTGTGTGCATGTGTCAAACGGGGAATAGAATGAACGGCATCGATATAAACGCAAAGAAAAAAACTGAAATAAAAGAAGGAGAATCGAAAGTGCAACGGCGAACAGGCAGTGAGCACATTGCCAACGCGATTGCGCACGGAGACGTAAAACAAAAAAGTAGAATAAACCAAAGACACAAAGAAAAAAATTGAAACAAACCACTGACTCATCGCGGACGAGAAAAATAAGAAGAGAGAAGAAAACAAACAAACAAACAAGAGATAAAAAAATGCAACATCTGTTGTTGTCAGATTTTTTTTTTTGCTTGAGAGAAAATGCAATGGCGTGTTGCTTCTTCCATTTTCAATACATACGAAGTGCGCTTGTACCGCGATGGGACAGACAAGCTTGACCAGACACGCACACGCACACACACACACACACACACATACATACACGAAACACTACCCAAAAAAGTTAAGTGATACATGAGCAACGAGAGGGAGAGAGAGAGAGAGAGAGACAAACATCCTGTGCCTGAAGAGATAAACAACAGTACCAGGCCAGTCTACATGTCTGCATGTCTACATATCTTCATCGTCGTCGAGAAAGTAGTTCACGGAGGCCTCCATCAGAGCCTTCTCCTCCTCGCGGAGAATGTCCTCCACGCTGCGCTGCTGTCCGGCATAGCGCACCTTGATGCGGCGACCATGCACATCCTTGCCGTTCAGCTCGCGAATCGCACCCGCAGTGCTGAGGCCGTCCCGGTAGTAAATGAATCCGTAGCCCTTGCTCCGCGCAGTGGTGAGCGCAGCTTCGGCAGCGGCGTTGTTGTTGTTGTTGTTGTGTGCGCCGCTCGCGCCAGACGCGGTCGCGCCGTTCAATGGGTTCGTCGCGGCGCCGGCGTGGTGGCCCTTGCCGTGGCGGAAGTCGTAGATGATGTGACTGGCGTGCTCAAACAGCTCCCCGTACGGGCGAAACAAGTCGCGGAATTCGTCGTTGGTGACGCGCTGCGACAAAAAGTTGACAATCAACTGGCACTTGCTGGTGTCGATCGGCACAGGCTCCTCGTCAAACGAACGGCCTTCTTCCACGACCACAGCACGGGCTGTTGTTGTTGTTGTTGTTGTGGCTGTGGCTGTGGTTGTTGTGGCCGTTGTCGAGGACATGGATGTGGCAGGGGTGGCGGACGCGCTCGCGGAGGCGCTCGGCAGAGTCACGTTGGTGCCCGGCATGGGCCCCAACGACGCACAGGACGTCGACGTGAAGGCCTCACGGTACTGCGGTGGCGGACCCTGCTGCGGCTGGTGCTGCGATGGCGACTGTGACTGGCCATCGCAGAGGCTCGCACTCGACGTGCTCACGCTCGGCGCGGCGGCAGGGTGGGTGAAGAGCGTCATCATCTGCGGGTTCGATGGGTTCGCGCAGACGACAAAGAGCGGTGCGGACGGCGCGGGGCCTGGCGAGGTCACGCGAAGGGCGTTGGTCCGCGGCTGGGCGGGTGGCGGCGGTGGCGGTGGCAGCGCGGCCGACCACGGTGCCGGTACAGTGGCGGCACCCGTGGCGGAAGAGGCCGTGGCCATCAAGAACGGCGTCGACGTCGGTGCCGGCATGCCGGGCCCGGCCAAGGACAAATGGGTGTTCGGCTGCGAGGGGCACGATTGCGAGGCGAGGAAGCGCATGGCGATCTCGTGCTGCAAGTGGTTCTCCGCCGCGCACGCCGTCATCGGCGGCGCGAACAAAAACGGTGAGCCCGGCGGCAGCAGCAGGTTCGGCGTCAGATTCTGCGCGGGGAGCTGGGACGGTGAGGCAAAGTACATGGCACCGGCGGTGGATGGCATCGACGCGTACCCTAGCGAGGTGGAGGCCGACAGGGCCGCGGCCTGCTGCGGGGGCTGCAGCACGGGCGAGTAGAATGGCGCGTGCGGCGTCGTTGGCGCCTGTTGATGGGCAAAGACATACGAGGGGTAGGCCCCGGCGACCGGCATTGGCATCACCGCGTTCTGTGGGGAGAGCTTTTCCTTGAGGATGGCGCTCGTGGCCTGGAAGGCGTTCACGCGGAGACGCGCAGATCGGCGGTCATCAGTGGGGATGGTCGGATGCATGTTTGTGTAGTTTTGTGATGTTATGGCGTTTGTTCGTCCCAGAGGTGCCACGACAAACTGTGAAAATGAGTGAGGAAAGAGGGAAACCCACGGACAAACAGAATGAAGAAAACCGTTTGTGAGTGCAGTAAAACCAGCGTACACTGAAGTTGACTGATGCGCTTATGATGTCCCAAAACTTAAACCAACTACAAAAGAAAAAAAAAGAAAAAAAAAGAGGAAAAGGAGAAATCCAAACGCAGAATAAAGACAGAGAAATTAAAAAATGTAGAAATAAAGAGAGAGAGAGTGAGATGTAAAAAACAAAATTTCACAAAAACAAGTTTTGAAAGGATGGCTTAGGCCTGAAGGGAGAAAAAAAACACCGACAGTAGCTAGTGTGTTTTAGAGAAAGATGTTTTGTAGTAAGCTTTTCGACGTCAACTTGTTGAAAGAAGAAGAACGAGCCAAGGCTCACGTTTGTGATGACTCTGGCCGCGTGTTGAACGGTGAGAATCACACAAATAAAACTCAGAAACACACGCAAGAAAGTGCTGACTTCACTGTGCGTACTGACAAAACCTTTTTTCTTGACTGAAAGCTGTAAAGGAGCAAAGATAAAACGGAATTGTCAGAGCCCGATATACACACACACACACAAAAAGTTAGACAAGAAGATGGTGGGATTGTCTAGACCAACTAAAAATCCAAGAGAAGAAATGGCTCTTCGTGGAGTGTATTATTTTTCCTTTTTTTTTGAGTGTCTACAGTTTTTTTTTTAGCACGGCTTCGTACTGGCGTTTTAATTTTTATTTTAAAGAATCTGGAAAAGGGTGAAAAAACAGGTGAATTGTGCGGTGCACCTGTCTGCTTTTAGGGATAAATAAAACGAAAAGCACTTAGAGAAAACAGAAAAAAAAACGAAATCTGCAAAGAGGAGAGACAGGAGAAAAAAAGAAAACACTGAATCTTTTACAAAAAGATTGGCAAACAGATAAAACACGGAGAAAAGCACGTGCGTGAGTTGCCGAAGAAGGAAACAGACAAACGTACAAGAGTGAAAAAAAAAAGAAACTAATAAAATACTTTTAGCGACTTGGAAAGGAAAATTCTAGACGCAGTGAAAAAAGATGGAACAAGACCACAAGCTACGGCTTACCTTTTCGAAAACTGGAAATAATGGTAGAGAACCCTCCAGTGACACTTGAGCTATTCTTTTTTACTAAGACCAGATAAAAGAACAAGGTGCTTGGAGAAAAAAAAGTCACGCAGAACACAACGGTTTGAGAGAGAAAGAAAAACTTGGGGAAAAAGAGAGAGAACGGTATGTAATCGTGGCAAGGAGCCTCAACTAATGAGTTGGAAAATGGAGTAGTAGAGCACCAGTACACACACACACACACACACACACACACACAGGCAAACACAACAATGAATGGCAAGAGGCCAACACAATGAGGAAAGTAAGAGGAATAAGAGAGGGGGAAATAATGGGTAGGTGACAATGCAAGAGAGATAGTGATGCTGTGCCCCTTCGGGCCTCTCTGCGACACATTAACTGCATCCCAAGAGCAACTGGCAAGGCACAAAAGGGTGATTTCCCTCCGCCTCCCAGTGGAAGTGCAAATTTTTGTCAGAGAAAAAAATGTGGACACTCTTGGCCACAACTTTCTTCTTTTTGCTTGCACGGAGGGCAGGCGGTCAGACAGGATGTTCCACTGCACTGCAACGCGAACGGTTCGCGCTCGTCGGACGTTTTTTTTCCTTCTTCTCCAATTTCATCGTTTTTTTTTTGTTTCTTCAAGACACCAGAGAAAGAAAAAAAAGTTGACGGAACAACCACTCACAGCGCCTAGTCAGCGACAACACCAACAACAACAACCAACAGAGCACCAATCGAGGAGTTCTCGGATCTGGATCCACAACTTCCTTTTTGTTACAATACTTGCTTCTTTCTCCCGCCAACTTTTCTTCATCGTCTTCGCCTTCTTCACCGCCGACACGATTAAAAGTAGCGATGCGGCCTGAACCCGGCAGTGGCAATATCCTGCTGCCACAGCGAGCGCGACTTGCGCTTCCAACCAAAGCCCTTCTGATCGAGCCGCTCCTGCATGAGCTGCATGTGCGGCCCGCGCGCACCGGTGCTGCGCATCGACGCACTCCAGCTCTGCGTGATGGGCTTCAGCATCTGAAGCGGCTTCCACGCAAAGGCCGACATGGTGCGCGGTGCCGAGGATGGCGCGGAGGATGCGGTCACGTAGAAGGGCAGAGGGCCACCGGCGTTCGACACCTTCACAGGCCGCGGCGGCGACGAGGCGGTGGACGCGCCAGACGTCTCCATGCGATCGACCGAGCGCGTGAAGATGGAGAGATCCTTCGGTGAGGGGTGACAGTGACCGCCGCGGAGATGCCGGTGCGTGGTCGTCGTCGCCGATGACGAGGCTGACGGGGCCGCCGTTTGCTCTGCACGCAGGCGTGCATAGGCATAGCGCTTGGACAGCGGCAGCGGAAACTCCACCGGCTTGCCCACCGACTGGCAGAGCTGCGCATCGCGCAGACGATCCAGGCAATCTTGTGTGCGAATGCGAACGCCTTCGGTGCGCATGCGCGAGTGCAAGTTGAGCGGAAAGAGGCGCAGGGCCATGACATTGTTGGTGTCGCCCATGCTGTACGGCAGTGAGGAGTTGTGGTGCCGCTCCGGATGGTGCAGACGACCAAAGTACTCGCCCATGTCCCAGTGCGGAACATTGCTCTCGGTCGCATCGCCCGCGGCATCCTCGGTGCTGGCCTCGGAGGCCAGCTGCCGCTGAATGTTCATGTTCACCTGATTGTAACCCCCGGGCATATCACGTGGGAGCTGCATTTCCAGACGCAGATCATGGCGCTCGCGCTCTAGGGAAGGGGAGGGCATGTCCTCGCTGCGAATCTTGTGCAGCGCAAACGGGTGCCCGGCAAGATGGCGGAGACGCACGCCGCCGTACAACATCTCCGAGGCCGCTGAACGGCGAATGGAGTAGCCGAGCAGCGATGGCGGCGCTGAGGTGGCCGCCGTGGACGCGCACACAACAGAGCAACGCAACATGACCGAGGTAATGAGATACGCACAAACAAGCAAACAAACAAGAAAACAAAAATGACGTCACCCGACTAAAAAAACAAAACCAAATTTCTGGCAGCGCGTGTGGTTGTGTGAGCGAGTAAGAAAGAGAAAGCGAAGAGAGGAGTTTGCGCGTGCGTGTGTGTGAATAGGATGAGGCTATCGAGCTGGAGGAGCCCTGTGGGGAGAGCAAGAGTTTCAATCGATTTCTGTGGCACTTCTGGCCATGACGCCTTTTTTTGGTGTTCTCAGCGAGTTGTAGGGGTTGAGCGTGTCTGTGAAGTAGGGAAAAACAAAACAACAACAACAATAACAACAACAATAACAACAACAACAAATCACCGCAAAGCAGACCAAATACCAAGAGAACTCACCGAAGTGGATGCATTGCATTCTCGCATGGCGCCAACTCTTCTCTCTTCCACCTTTTTTTTTTCTTCTCTTTGCGTACTTGGGTGCTACTTTGGGACCTTGTACCGCCCACCGTTGCGTCCCTGGTTCTGCCGTTGATAGTATCGCTTCAACTCTGCGTGCTCGGGACGACGGCGTTGCGTCTGCCAGCGCTTCCCATAGTGGTTGTCCTCGAACTCCTCATCGACGTTGTTGGCATCTTCTTGCCAGCCCATGCCGCGACGAGCGCGGGAATTCGCCCTGACTGAGGATGAAGAGGTCCCGTCTGTGGCGTTTGCCCGTGGGTTGCGGTACTGCCCCTCGCTTCCAGCCGCTGTACCCTCGCGGTACGCATCTTCTGCCTTTTCTTCTTCCTCGTCGCCATCTTGGTTGCGCGCGTTGGTCTGGTCGGCATCCGGCGCCGCTTCACCATAGTAGGCCTGTCGACGGGCGGTGTTGACGTGCGGGTTGTGCATTCCCTTCATGAAGGCCAGATCCGGCCGCGCTTCAAGGCGGGCAGCGATGCCTTCATAGCGTGTGGCATCTTCGCGCAGCTTGCGAATGGCTCGCTTTGCCGAGAATACGACAGAGGGGCGTGGGGCCAGGGTGACGGAGGTGTGCGCCTTGGCTTCCGCCTCCGCAACGTGGGCCTCGTACTCATCGGCCAGCTTCGTGCAGCAGTGTGCACAGGTTGTGGCCGTCAGGAAAAGCAGCGAAGACTTGCTGTTGTAGGCGTACGCGCGCTGATGCGTGTACTCGGCAAAGTCCCGCGCGGTGATGTAATCCTCGGCTTGATAGTAGCTCAGCGAGAGGTTGAGGAGGCTGTGCAGATAGGCGGCCGTATCGCGCTTGTGGTTGTCCGACAGCCTCTCGAGCTCCTCTTCGACGTGGCGACGCGTGTCTTCGGGGTCCTTGAGGTTCAAGTAAAAGTGAAAACTCTTGAACCGCATCGGTGCAACGAGCGCCGTCGAGGAAAGCGCGAGTGAGCCAGGTGTGGCAGAGCGCCGCCATGCTGTCAGACAAGCACGTGTGAAGGACCGCATGCCGATGTCTCTGAGTTTTTTTTGCTTGTTTCACAGCGCCCCTGACTCCACCCAACAACAACAAAAAAGGAGAAACCAATATAGTGCGAGACGTGCGAACACCAAAGAGAACTGTCCTGCTGTGTGAATGGGCAGCATAAAAATAGGTAGGAGAGAGAGAGAGAGAGAGAGAGAGAGAGAGAGAAAGTAAGACGGGAGATGAGGGTGACCAATAGCTGTACTTATTTCCGTTTCTTGGGAGCCCTCTTCGGATGACGGTACGTGCGATGCGCTCAGCGTGACATTGCATGAAGGAAGCAAAGTAAAAGAGAAGGAGAGAAAGCAAGCAAGGAGGACTGCCGGTCTCTTGACACAGACATCGAGGACGTGATGCACACAAGCTGGTACATGCTGCACGACTTCCGCGTGACACAGACATGGACACGTCGAATGACCCCTCCCCTTGACGCGATCGGCTCTAATTGTGTTGAAGAGATACATACTTGTCGGCTTATACGGTGAGAAGAAAAAAAAAGAAGAAGAAGGGAAAAACAACGACAATAACAACTGGCCTTCTCATCAAGTTATTGGCTTTTAGTCGCAAAAGAAACAAAACTAGTTAAGGCTGCATACGCGCCGAATTGTTTTCGTGACAACATGAACACAACCAATACAGAACACACCAAACACACAAAACGTGACAAACGACGCCCGTCGTGTCGCAGTTAGTTGGGTGCGCCATAGGCCTCGGGCAGGCGCTCAATCGTGTACCTGTGCTTGGCAATGTACATGATCGGCACACCGGGAATCTTGCGGAGTCGTCGCTTCAGCTCCTGATCGCATGTGGCGACAATGTAGATCGGGTGCTGCGTCACCGTGCGCACCACGCAGTCATCGGCGTACTTGCCGTCGCAGGTGAGCCGCTCGAACCGCTTGTCACGCGCCAGCTTCAGCGCGATGCGGAACTTCTTGCCGAGCTTCTCCAGTTCCGCAAAGACGCAGTCGCAGATGCAGGGGATGACTTTGGCAAGCAGGCAGTCCATCAGACCCTGCACAATATCGATCTTGTTCTGCATGGAGAAGTTGATGAAGTTCGTGTCCAGCCATACGCGGAACGGAGGGCCCAGCGCGCTATTGTACGACAAGAACTGAGAGGACTGCGTGGGTGCGGCTTGCGTGACCTGCGCCTTGAGGAACTCGCGCGCCATGAAGTCTTTTTTGGCCTTGTCATTGGTCACAGACTCGGGCACCTGGTGGAAGCTGTCGGCCTCGCGCTTCTTCTTCATGGAGAGACTCTTCTCCTTCATGAGAATCTTCTTGATGCCATTGTCAGACTGACGCTTGACCTTGCCCATGATGCCTGCACGCGGGGTGTCTTTGTATGATGTGGGTATTTCGTCACCGAGAAAAAAAAAAAGTACTTGGAAAAGTACAGGGGAGAAGGAGACGACAAGTAATGAGCTTGTCGAAGTACGTATGTGGATAACACACCACTACTGATCACTTCGGGTTTTTTTTTCGGAAACACAAGAAAAAGAAAACAATGGATATGGAGAAGACAGGGGAAGTGGATGTGAGAGGGGCCAGGGATCATTAGCCATGAATGAGCACACCTATAAACAATGGAAGTCCGTGCAGCCACTTCCCATTAAATACGGCCGTGCCTTTTTTTTTTTTGCCACTTCTGACTATTTTACACGGCGAGGTGCACAGAAGCCGCGGTGACCACTGTCGTTACATCAAAGGACCGTTTGATCACCGCTTGTCACACCCTCCTTGATGTGCGCATTGAGGCATTGTACACACCTCCTTTTTTTTTTCTCTCGAATACACACGTTTTGTTCAAATATTTGATGACCCTGTGAAATCAGCAGGCGCTGATGAGCTAGCACGACAGCATCGATAAAACCTCGAGTATACTTGCCCTTTCTTTCTTTGCATTTTGTTGTTGTTGATGTGACGTGCTGTGGCGGCGGTTAGGCCTCGTCCTTTGCCCTCTCGTAGCCATCAGGCGCGTGGAGGTCATCACGACGGTAGTCGTTCTCCCAACCCGCCCCCACCTGTGTCATTTTACGACGGGCCCACTGCTCCTTCAAATCTTCGCGGTGCTGCTTGGTGGGCACAAAGTCAGTTTCGGGCAAGCCGAAGCTGCTCAACTCCGTCTTCTTCATCAGGCCGCGGTCCATGCGGCACTGGAGGTAGGTGCGGACCTCGTCACGGCACATCGGCGTCATGTACTCGTTCTCCTTGAGGCAGACGTAGTACTGCTCAATCTCCGTCTTGCACTCACGGTAGTGATCGAGCGGGAAGGAGCCCAGATCCGGCGCCTTGGGGCGCACGGGGCCCATGTTTGCAGAAGACATGAGTGGAAGGTGTGTGTGAGAAAAACAAAGTATAAAACTCAACGACAAGAGCAAAAACACACAAGGACTCAAGTGTGAGGTCTGCTCGGTTCTCGGTCGTGTTCTTCTTCAGTACGTCTTTTGTATTGACCGAGGGAAGCTTGTTCTTCGCTCTGTCTTTTTTTCTTGTGATTTTTCTTGTTGTGATTGACTGGTGTGAAAACGGCTGTACAAATGTGATTCACACTGCTCTCAAAGCCAGATGGAGGTGGCGTGAAAGGGAGGAGGTAGGAAATGAGCGGGAGATGTGAGACGCATGAGAATAGTATGAACGCTTTCGTTCATCGGGATGACACCTGAGATGACATAGCACGAAGCAGTAACCAGTACGAGCTGCCTCTTTATAAGTATCTTTAAAAACTGTCTGTTGCAAAAGAACTGGAGCCAAACGCAGACTAACGCGCACAAAGAGCGAATTAGGCGTGTGTAACGTGTATGATGAGTGAGGAAAATAAATACACACACACACACACAACCGTGTCAGGGCTACTTTCCGTCTCGGTTTGTGCAATGTCCACTTCTTCCCCTCACGCCTCATCACTTCTTTTCTTTTGGTGACTCTCAGCTCACGCCTGCGAGTCAAGAAACACATCGGGGAACAAGGAGTTGATCGAGCTGAGCGCGCGTGTTGTCGAGGTCGCTCCGCTGCGCAGGCCGGCCGAAGCCGTCGGCACGGAGGAGAGGCTCCGCGTCGGTCCGGTCAGCGGTGCGGGCGAGGCCCCGCGCTGTGGAGCCGGTGTGGGCAGTGAGCAGGACACGAACGAGCCATCGCCATGATGGACGCGTCCATCCGCCTGAGCCGATCGCGTCCTACTGGCAACGGAAATGTCTTCCAACCCTTCTTCGTCCTCGACGCGTGCGCGCGCGCGGGGTGGCGTGCCGTTGTGTGATGAGGACACGCGGGCCAGCGCGCACAGCACGTCGAGCGGGACATCCCATCGTGCATCTGGGCCACGCGGGAAAGAGGCCCCGGCCGGATCCACAGCCGCCCAGGCCGACTGAAGCGCGCGTTGCGAGGCCAGCGACGGCGAGATCGTTGAAGAGGCGCGGTGCGCGGCCAACGCGTGCGAGACGGATGCCGTGGAGGACGAGGTCGGGTCGAGCAGACCGCGTGCGTGTCCGTCCTCCCCCACCCCTGCCGAGGCCTCGTGCGGCTCGTAGCGCAGCGTCCGACGAGGACCGACGCTCTCCTCCACGACGGAAGTCATCGTGGTGGTCGTGCTGCCGCCGCCGCTGAGCCCCGCCCCACCCGCCTCGCCCATCAGCCCACCAAAAAGCAGCGGGTCGTAGAAGCCGTGGCGGAGCGGCGTTGTTGACGGCGCGCGGGCCGGCGAAAGCCCGTCCTCTTCACGTGGCTGCTTACGCGGGCGCTCGACGGACACGGAGAGACCGCGCACGACCGGCGCAGAGGCGGTGACGGTCGCGAGTGGCGAGAGCATGTACGCCGCGCGTGTGCTGGTGGTGGTGCGCTGCGGCGTCGTCGTCTGCGATCGCGGTGCTGTCCGCACCAACACGGCCGCGGTCGCCATGGAAGTCGCCGGACGTGGTGAGCGCTCGCGCGAGGAGGAGCAGGAGTCGGCGCGTGCGGGCAAAGGCAGCGATGTGTTCCGCGCACGCTTTTGCACGATGTAACTCTCTCGCCCCACCCTCAGCTCCTCGTTGTCCAGCTCGGCTGTCGGACGTGCACGAAGGCCTCGACCAGCTCCTGCGTCATTCGCGGCCAGGGCGATCGCGATCACCTGATCCAGCGCCCGCACCGCCCGTGTTAAGACAGCATCGGAGGTCACCGCATACGATGCCATAATCAGACGCTCCTGCGGCACGACAAAGAAGACCCGTGACGCGTACACACAGGCATCGAGGTGCAGCGGGACCGCCTCTGCGACGGCGGCGGGCAGCACCAGCGTCCAGCCACGTCCCTGGGACTGCGCGAGCAACAGGCGCACGTGCTTGTCCGAGTACGCGCGTGCGGCCTCTGCCGACCAGAAGAGAGGGCGTGCGGCCTCGCAGACAAAACGGAGGTCGCCCTTGACGCGCGTGAGCCCGTAGGCCGTGTCCACCGCACGCACGCAGAAGTGCACATCGAGGCCATCCACGTCGTCCGCGGCTGCTTCTGGAGCACTCTGCTCGGTCGTGGTCGCCTCCTCGTCCTCGCTCGCGCGGTGCTTCTTGTTGGGAAGCAAGCGTGGGGTGCATTGCCAGAGGTTGAACGTATCCTTCAGGTACGCCAGCACGCGCGTGGCGGTCGGATTGTCGACGAGCCGTCGAAGCAAACGCTGGTACGGAAGCTGCCCCGGTCGCACCGTCACACTGAACACTGTCTCCGTCGCCCCCGTCTGGCCGTGCCGACGTGTACTCGCGTGAACGCGCACGGCGTCCGTTGCGAGGGTGGCGTATTCGCCCCACGCCAGCACATCACTGACAAGCGAGGTCTCGACACGAGCTCGCGAGGGCGTCACGGCGAGTGGTGGTGGTGATGGTGGTGGTAAGGCGCCGACATCGGCATCCACGGCCGATTCATCGCGTGCCTCGGCCACCGCTGTCGTGGTGCTGGGGATGTGTGTGTGTGTCCGCGTATAGGTGCCGAGGCGGCCAAGGAGCACCGCTTGGAAGGTCTCGAAGACGCGGTAGACCATCGAGGCCTCGGAGGCCGTTGTGATTGGCTGTGTCGACGTGGCGGCGAGAAAGGCCGGGGCGCGTGCCACCACACTGTTGTCCTCATCCTTGTCTTCGTCGTCCTCGTCATCCTCTTCACCACCGCCGCGTCCACGGCCCTGGCGAGGAGCTGGGTGACGCGCGTGAACAGGCGCGGCCGCACAACCGGACGGCGCGGAGTGACCACCGTGTGTGTGATCGAGGAAAGGCCCTACAAACGGCGGGGCTGGTGCGACAGCACCGTGCAGGCGCGGCGGCAGTGCCAAACTTCCCGACCCGCCTCCTCCACCTCCAGCGCGCGCATGACGTGGCACGGCAGGACCATGGACACCGCCAGTGCCAAAGGAGGCCAAGGAGGCCATGATCACGGCAGGGGGCTTGCCGAACACACAAACGAGGTTTGTTTCACGCAGCACGTACACCTGCACGGCGCGATAGAGCACCGGGGCCGTGGTGGAGAGACGCCACCACGTCTTGGTGTCCATCATTCCACCGTCAGGCAGCAGTCGTGCGAGGCGGGCCGCGTCGTCCTCGTCCATCGTGTCACCGCCTGACGCCGCCATGGCATCGGCGAAGAAGGCGTTCAGACGCGCGTTGAGTGCGCGACAGACCGCGCTCCACGTTGCTTCGGCCGTCGTGCGCGCGTCAGGCGGTCCATTGTCATGCGCACCACGACCATCCACTCGCATGAAATGATCATTGTTGTTGCCGTTGTTGTTGTCCTCTTCTTCGCTCTCATCGCCCACACGACGCGCACGACGGCCGTGCTTGCCGTGCCGGGGCCCCTCTTGATCTGCCAGCGCATCGAGGTACACGCGCCCGTTGCCAGAACCGCGCGGCGGTGTGGAGGTGGCACTGTTCGGTGAGGAGGCCCGGCTGTCCTTCGGTGACCCAGACGCGTGCGACGCACTGCTCTCGGGAAATAATTCCTCATCGATGAGCGCGATGAGTGCACCGCCTGACGTCGAGCCTGGTGTTTGATGGCGACGACGACCAGATCGACGTCGTGCATCGGTCTCACCCTTGATTTCTTCCGCGTCCAGGAGCCCGAGCACGGTGCTGCGCGTGGCTGTGCCTCGCGCACGGTCCTCCGCCCTCTCCGCCTCCTCCGCGTCCTCCGTGGGGCTGCCAAGGAGCGCATCGACAGGCATGCCACTGGCCTTGGCCTTGGCCTTGGTCACAACAGCACGGCGTGTCTGTGTGGGCCATGACGGATGCGCCGTCGCCTGTCGCTCCTCGCCCTCATCGCGCAGAAGGCCGCTCACCGTCGTGCGCGCACGAGACGTGGCATCCGTGGGCAGACGCGGCACGTCTTGCCGTGCTAATGTGAGAGGGGGCTTCGCACGCATCTCCGCTTCGCGGCCCACCACCTGCGCAAGGAATGCACTCATGGCCGACTCGCTGCCTTCTCGTGCACACGGAGCCGCGAGAGCTTCTGCCGTGTCATGAACAACCATCTCCATCCCCTTCTGACGCGCGTCCAACTCACCGTCCTCGTCGTCGTCGTCGCTGTCACTGAAGTCAGAGATGCGCTCCGCCAGCTCCGCCTGCACGCGGGCTTGTTGCGCGTGATGGGCCTCCACATTTGCCCGAGCGGCGGCCGCCGCGTGAGCCCGTGCAGACGGCAGCAAGTGCCGGAGACTGCGACGAAGATCGGGCGCCGCCTCCACCGGGTTGGCTGGCGGCGAAGGGGCGACTGTGGAAGAGGGGTCACACAGTGGGGTGTCGACCGCGATGCCTCGAGGGAACAAGAGCGCGTGCACCGACGCGGTGTGCGCTTTCGGCGCCTTCTTTGCCGAGTGCGCAGTGCGCATCCGCTGAGCCTCGCCCTCAACCACCACGACGCGCTTTTTGCTGCCAGTGACGGGCTCCAGGCCCGGCTCACTGCGCTGGCGCTGGAGGACCACATCCAGCATCGTGCGGCGACCGGCACTACGCAGGGAGATGGGGATGTTCACAGCGTTGTCCATCGTGGCGGTGGACTCGTCCATGATGTGCGGCGGCGGCGGCGGCATCGCGCGCAGCCCGTGCGTGGGCGGACGCGACACCGGCGGCGACGCGAACGGCGACGGCAGGGGCTGCGCACCAACGATCGGTGCGCGTACGAGCCGTGTTTTCCCCACAGCGGGGAAATCTGGCGGTGCCTGCGGTGCGATGACGGTGCTGCTCGAACTTCGGAAGAGCACGGCGCTGCTGGAGGTCGTCGAGGTCTTGGCAGGCACCAAAGTTGCTGGAGCTGGTGTAGTCGCTGTCTCACGCGTCCGTGACTCCACCGTGGATGACCCCGTCACCGAGACTTGCGCTGGTTGTTGCTGATGTTGTTGTTGTGGTGGGGTCGCACAAAAGACAAGATCCTCCACGCTCTTCTCCAACATGGCGATCGTGTACCGTGACTTGGCGTGTGCCGGCATGGCCGACGCAGCCGATGTTGTCGAGGGGGACGCCGTTGTTGTCACCGCTGTCATCATCGCTGGACTAAGAGATGGCACAAAGGGTGCCAGTGACGTGGAGGACGCCCCGAGCAGTCGGAGGTGTTCGTGCGTGGTGGATAGGGCGGGTACGCTACCAATGTGGAGTGTGGCTTGAATGCCATCGCGGAGACTCTGCGAATCTGATCGCTGCTCCTGCTGGTCGTTGTCCTCATTCTCGTAGTCGACACGCTCGAGTTCGTTGTCCATGCTTTCGCCTTGCGCGTGTTGTGCCGCCCGTGCGAGCGTGCGCGAAAGGTGAGAGCTCATACGTGCTCCTGTTCTTCACGTGTAGGTTCTGTGTGTGTATACCCTCTCTCTCCTTCTCGCTTACTGACCCTTTTTTTTGCTGTTCTGTGCGTGTTGAAAACAAAAACACACACACACACAGCCACTCGTCGTGACGATTCACAGAGTTGCTGCTCCAACAGACTAATGCAAAAAAGAAGAGAAGGGAAAAGAGGACGCAAAAAAGATTCTGTCTGAGGTGAATGTAATATATCTATGATACCCGCAAGATGGGAATAAAGAGGGTATATGAAACTGGGAAGAGCCAAAAGAAAAAAAGTAATCTGACTGCTCTGAAACTGTAAAAAACCACCTTCAAAGAATTGCCCCGAGCCGTGCGATCTGGAAATAAAGACGGCAAGTCATCATCACACGAACACGAGAGGAAGAAGGAGAAGAGAGAATATAGAAAGGATGTGATGTAGAGGTACATAAGAAGGAGCGAACCTTTGCCCAGGTTTCTTTGCGCACTACCGTGACGTTACAAATCTCTGTCAAACGAGTTGATGTGGATCGGTGCACGTTTTCCCAGTGCAAGGCCACATTGATGACAGACATAGCCAATGTGCCGTTTTCACATTCTTGGTGCTGCGCCGAGTGCTTTCAATTCACAAACTGATGTCTTGAGTGTGCTCTATGAGAAGAAAGAAAACAGAAGAGTAAAACAACAATAACAACAACACATAATACACGGACATGAAGCGCCTTCGACAATCTGACGCAGAGGCACTTCCTCACCTTTTCTTCTTCGCATCTCTCTCTATTTTTTTTCTATTCAACCAGTTGTTGCCGTTGTTTCCTCCGCAAGTCAGAGAAACAGAGTCTAGTCGACCACTTCACTCTTGGGAGGTGGGGGTGGAGTCGCACTGCCAGACTCGGCATCCTCGCGGTTCTTCACAGCGCGAGCCAGTCTCTCCTCAGCCAGCTCCCGCTCACGCGTGGCGAGATCGCGCAGCACACGCTCGCGCACGACGGCCTCGCGGACATCTTCACGGAGTTCCCAATTCGACTGGCTCAGCACACCGAAGGCACCTGACGAGAGCGATGCATGCATGGTACGCACAGGGGCGGCGGCCGATCCCAGCGTCGTGCAGCGAGCGCAGTTGGACAAGTCCGAAGCGCGTGGTCGCTCGCTAATGGCGGTGGTGGTGGCGGCGGCCTCGTCGCGCGACGTGATGGTGTAGGCCGAGTAGTACGGCGGCAGCTCCAACCCTGGTGTGGCCATCGTGGGGGCACACGTCCTATCCGTCATGGCAGCGACGGCGGCTGACGCAGATGGCTGTACGTGTGGAGACTGTGATTGTGTCTGTGGCTGTGGCTGTGGTTGTGACTGTTGGGTCTGAAACCACGACTCCCACGCCTGAAGCTTCCGATTGGCCGCGTCCAGTTTCACCTGCAGCGCAGCGAGCGCGTCTGTGGTCGTGGGCACCACCAACGGTGGAGGCGGAGGAGGAGGAGGAGGAGGCGTGCTGGGAGGTGGGAGCACGTCGTTCGACTGCGCCGGTGGCGGAGGCAGCGTCTGCGCCATGCCTTGCGCGCTCGACAGCGGCACGTCGGGCACGAGAAGTGTCGGCAGCGACAAGGGCACAAGCTGTGGCGTCACCGTCGCCGAGCTCCACGCCGTGTGCGGCAACCCGTGCGGGTTGGCCAGACTCAGCGAATCCATGGCGAGCGGATGGCTAGCCGTGGTCGCACCAGGCTTTTCCATGTTAGAGTCGAGCGTGCGCGTCGAGGTGTGCAGAGCAGCAAGCGAGGGCAGCACCGAAGGCGCACCAGGTGTCACAGGCAGCGCGGGGGCATCGCCCGATGGGGCTGGAGTCGCGGCGGTGGTTGTCGTGCTCGGTGGAACGGGTCGTGGTGTCGCGAGCAAGGTGGCCAGATCCTCCGTGCGTCGTGTGAGCGCCAGCTGGCTCTGTGCGAACTGTTGCTCCTTGAGGAGAAGCTGCTGCTGCGCGCTGAGCAGGGACGCGCGGACGTGCTGCAGCTCATCGGTCAGCGCACACACCGTGGCCGCGCCGGTGGAGGGGGCAGAGGCCTCGGCGCCGGTCAGTTCTTCCGCCAGGCGGTGGAGAAAGTCATCGCGGTCCGCCAGTGTGCGACGCAAGACGTCGACGGTACGTGTCAGAAGCGCCAGATCTTCTCGGAGTTGTTCGGCCGTCGAGGCGGCGAGTCCTTCCGAAGCGGGCGGCCCTGCGAGCGGTGGCACCACCACCGTGGCAGCACGCGCGTGCGGTGGGGACTGGTACGGGTGACGCACGTCCCGGGCGTCGACGAGAGGCATCGACGGACGACCCGAGTGTGGTGCGAAAAAAGCATAATACGGCTCCTCGCGTGCGAGGGGATCGGTAAGAGGGATCGTATTGGTGGTGGTGGTGGTGGTGGGGGTGGTGGCGGTCACGACAGGCCGCGTGGCCTCCTCATCCTCACGCGGAACTGCGAAGGACGGGGCCAGAGACGCGAGCGGCGCGGGCAAAATGCTGGCCCCACGGCCGTCGCCTTGAAGAGGAATGCCCGGTCCGGCGCTGCCTCGACCAGACAACGGTGCGCGACGTGTCGCACTCGATGGCCGCGCTGTGCCTGGTGCACCGCGTGCAGATGGGATGACGCGTCGACCAAAGGCCAGCGCGGGCTTCCCACCGCGACCCGAGGACGGCTCGGCGTCCATCCTCGCGCCTCGCACTCCATCGAACTCGCTCGTTTCGGTCGGGGACGGATGGCGAGAGGAGGTCGGCACCATCACGACTTCCACCGGCGCGACAAAACGGCCGAGCGGACGCGAGGCGTTCGGCGCTGAGCGACTGCGCGTGATGGCGGTGGCACCCAATTGTGGCGACGACGATGGCGATAGACGCGCCTTGTGAAGTTGTTCGGTGCGCTCGCGAAGCGCCGCAAGCTGAGCCCGACGACGGGCTGCGATCGCCGCCGCGGAGGCGTAGTAGTAGTCTGAGGAAGAAGGTGTCGCGGCGGTGCCTGTGGACGGTGTGTGCCCAAGGGCGAGCGGCTCCGTGGCGGCCTGGCGCAGAAGGCGCACCTCATCCTCGAGGACGCGCACCTGGCCTCGCAAGTTCTCGTTCATGATGTTGGCCTCCGACGCAGTTGGGCGTGAGGACGGAGGTGGTGTGGAGGGCGGGGCACCAGCCGGGGCGACGACTGGGATGGACATGCTCGTGCCGGTGAAGGGAAGGGGAGCAAAGTTTGTGTGGTACGCGCCTGGATAAGTTGACTGAGACATGCGCACGGACAGACAGACGGAAGGCACACACACACGCACGCTGACGAACAAGGATCTATGTAGTGGGGCTTCTTGCGATTGTCACAGCCGAGAAGAAACGACCGCAGCAAAGGGCAACAAGTCGAAGTCTATCTTGATAACTGTGTGCCTCTAAACACACACACACAAAAAAACGCAGACTGAATAAAAAAGAAGATGGAGTCGATGCATAGTATGGAAGAGGAGTACATGAATGTAAGAAGTGTTTCGCGCAGATAGAGAGTGCCTTGGACGGAGACAAGGCACTTAGCATGCCTCCCCCAACTTTCATCTTCTCTATCCATCTAGCAGCTGATGACGACCGGAGTCCGACGCGGTTCACTGCACGCAAGTGTGTCTCTGCGTGCGTTTGAAGGACGCTAACAAAAGAAGGAGAGGCAGTGATGAGCGAAGCCCGAACCACATAAGAGAGGTGTTCGTCTTCGTGCATCAACTGAGGCCGTGTCTTTTCTCTCCCACACACGTGTGTGCAGGCGATAAGTGACGCAGCACTGTGGGGGTTGTGCACGCGAGCGCAGTTTTTTTCTTTTAAAACATGTGGGGACACCGAATAACAAACACTTTAGTGCATCGTTCTTTTTTTTTCCTTCACTACAGTGCTTCACAAGTGATGAATAAGCCAAGACGCTTCGAAATGAAACAGAGTGAGAGTGGTGTCTCAAGGCCTCCCTGCACCACGTATAGGCGTGTGACTTCACCTCTGTTTTTTTTTTTCAAAAGGTTTTCTTACTTCTTTTTCTTTTGCGTGAAGTTTCCTTTCGTTCTATTTTTCTTCTTCTCTTTTCGCGTGAAAAGAATTCAATCTCATTTTTTGGTCTTTCTCTTCAGACTAGGAAAACAAAAAGAAGGGAAAGGGAGTGAGAGATGTGAGGAAAACAAACTATGAGAAACAAAACAAAACAAACGAATGAAACGTGTATATGTGTGTGTTTGTTTGTGTCTTTGCCAGTGCATAGCCACAACACACGGACGGTACAGAAAAAACAAAAAAAAAAGAAAGAGGAAAAAGACAGAAGCTAGGGGGAAAAACAAAAATCAACAATGAGTGCTGAATGAGGAACACAAGAGATCAAGTGACGAGGGTATCAACCGCTGTGCCCGTGCCTACCATGGCTTTCTGGGCAGTGCATCCGTGTGTGTATGCCTGTGCCGGTGCACTCACTGCGCGCACAACGCAAACACACACATTTCCTTTTTTTTTTCCCTCGGTACATCTCGATATTTTTTCCCTTTTCCTTGATCCCCCGTTCATTCAGTCGTGTGTGCGTGTGTGCATGGACCACCGAATAGACTGTTACAGTTCATCCTCGGACGACGTCACGCTCTTAGGGGCGGAGACCTCGCGTGTCTGGGCCGCCGGCACATCCTCAGTGGGGTACATGTCCGAGTCCTGCTTGGGGGTAGACTTCTTGCTGCTGACAGGGGTAGCCTTCTTGCTGCTCACAGGGGTAGACTTCTTGCTGCTGATGGGAGTAGACTTCTTGCTGCTAGCAGGGGAGCTCACGCTCTTCGCAACATCCTCAGTGGGGTACATGTCCGAGTCCTGTTTGGGGGACGGCTTCTTGCTGCTGACAGGGGACGTCACGCTCTTCACATCTGAGACCTCGCGGTTCTGAGCAGCGGCTGGCACATCCTCAGTGGGGTACATGCCATCCTCAGAAGCAGGGGACTTGGGAGTAGACTTCTTGCTGCTAGCAGGGGAGCTCACGCTCTTCGCAACATCCTCAGTGGGGTACATGTCCGAGTCCTGCTTGGGGGACGGCTTCTTGCTGCTGACAGGGGACGTCACGCTCTTCACATCCGAGACCTCGCGGTTCTGAGCAGCGGCTGGCACATCCTCAGTGGGGTACATGCCATCCTCAGAGGCAGGGGACTTGGGAGTAGACTTCTTGCTGCTAGCAGGGGAGCTGGCGGTCTTGGGGACAGACACGGCGCGGTTCTGGGCGGCAGGGGTGTCCTCCGTGGGGTACATGCCATCCTCAGACACCGGCGATTCCACCGCCACGGCCCTCGATGCCGCCGCCGGGGCGGCCGAGCGGCGCGCAGCCTTGGCCTGCTCGAACGCCTCGCGCTCCTGTGCAAAGAGCGCGGCCTCCTCCTTGGCCTCGTCGCCGTTGCCGCCCTCCGGCACGCGGCTGCAGGCGGCCTGCGAGAGCACCTTCGCGCACTCCGCGGCGCGGGCGTTGTAGGCCTTGCGCGTGTCATCCGCCGCCTCCTTCGCGTCCTGCACCGCCGTGCGGAGCGTGAGCTCGTCGGCATCCTCGGGCACAGCGGCGAGGGGGTTGGCCTCGTCGTCCTTCTCGTTGGGACGCAGGCGGGCCGCGTAGGTCGGGTCCTGCGTGCAGCGGAAGGCATCCAGCATGCGACGAGCCTCGTCACGGGTCTCGTTGGCGGACTTGACGCCATCGAGCGCGTAGTCGGCTGCGGCGGGCATGTCGACACCGGTATCGGCGATGCTGCGCTCAGTTCGGTTGCGGTAGAGCTCGTTGTGGTCGTCGAGCGCCGCCACGGTCGGGTGCTCGGAGCCGTCGAGGTAGGAGACGTAGCCCGCACCGCGGAGCTGAATGAGCTGGCGGCAGCCCTTGGCGAAGTTCTCGTTGGCGACATCGACCTCGTCCTGCGTCCACTCCACCTTGTTGAGCACCGCGTTCCACTCCTCCTCGACATCGCTGTCCTCGTCGCTGTCGTGGAGGGCCGCCCAGCGGGCCGCGAGGCGTGCCTTCTCCTCGTCCTTCTTCTTCTGCTCGGCCTCCGCCTCCGCATCGTGCACCGCGCGCTCGCGGTCGCGGGCCTCCTGCTCCTGCTTCTGGCGGTCGGCAGCCTCCTGACGACGACGCTCGGCCTCCGCGCGCTCGCTCGCCTCGGCGGCGTCGCGCTGCTGGCGGGCCTCACGGCGCTGGTTGCGGGCATCCTCCTCGGCCTTGAGCTCCTCCTCAGGGATGAGATCGAGGTCGCGCTTGATGAGGTAGAGGCGGTCCTTGACGTCCTGGATCACCACCTGGCGGCGGTCGTAGTCGGAGTTGTCCGTCGGGCCATCACCGCTGCGAAGCATGTTCGTGTCGATGAGGGCCGTCTCGGCGCCCGAGTAGCCCATCCAGTTGTAGCGTTGGTTCGCGATAACGGCGGACATGATGATGTGATGGTCTTTTTTTTCGGATGAAAAAAACTCAAGATGAGTGTGGAAAAAGAGGTGTGGATATAGGGATATTGACTAGGAAAACTACTATTCTACACGGATTGTGGCCATCATCGGCATGAAAAAAGGAGAAAAGTGTGAAAGGAAGAGGTCGAAAGACGATGGAGGAGGAGGAGGCGATTGGTACTGTCACATACATGTGTACCACATCTTATGGTGACGCACACGCCAACATGTCCCTGAGACACCATCACGAGCAAAAGATCACAAGCACGGTAGTTCATCTCCGCGGGACGGCTTGCAAAGCAGAGAGAGATGCCAAGATGATGGACAGCCCTTTGCGTGTACACCATCCCGTCAACGCGACTACAGAGGCCGCGCACACAGAGAAGCTTTCTGACTTCTTTTTTCCAATGCCACAGCGGCAACCATGACATTGGGGTTCTCTCCAGATTAAGGGCGGTTCAACGCGTGACTTTTTTTTTTGCATGCCAGCTACAGCTAACTCTAGAAAAATGTCAAAACTATCAAAGGAAATCACACAGAAAGTAACGAAGAAATCCATACAGACGCGTCAAAAAGAAACAGCCACAAAGAAGAAACAAGAAATGAAAAGCAAACTTGTGCCTTTCTCTTTTGTTTTACTTCTTCCAGGTGTATATTGCGCGTCCCATTCTAAACCCACCACCGAGAAAAAAAAAAGGTGAGGGAGCCAAGAAATGGGCACAAAAGCCCCCCCCCCCCATCGCATCAGGAAGGGACAGGGAAAAAGGAAAGTGAAGTAGAGGAGAGGTAACTCGAAAGAAATGATGTCTATGATGAGGGAAGATGAATCACAAAAAAAAAAAAAACAACTAAACAAACGAACAGTAATCAACACACGAACACACACACGAATAAGGCCAAGGAAAAAGAAAAGTAAAAGAAAAATGGAGGATGATACAGGATAAACTTCTAGACGACAAGAAAAAAGGCATGTCAGTCCCCGCCACAAACGCGTGAGACTATGCGTGCATGAGAGAGAAAGAGAGAAAAAGAAAGATCAAGCCACACAACTCCTTACTTCCCCTCCTCTCCTCTCCTCTCCTCTCTCTCACACCATCGGCTGGTACGCAGACGGGCGGTACAGAGGCGAGCGCGGCTGCTGGCGATTCCACGGAGGTTGCACAGCCGGACTATTAGCATCCGTCCGCCATGGTGGCGACACCGCCGCTGCAGAGGCCGGGTCCGATCGTCCGCGCGACCTCGAACGCGACCCACCGTGCGTGGACGGCATCATCATGTGCACGTACACGTCCGGATTGTACAGAGCGCGTGGCCGCTGCTGCTGCTGCTGCGCGTAGTAGCGCTCACTCGACTGCCGATCCTCCGCGCGGAGCTGGCGAAGACGGCGATCGAGCTCCTCCAGCGTGGGGGCACTGCTGCGACCGTGATCGGCGTAGGCGGGGCCTGCGGAGGGGGCCGGTGCCGGCTGCTTCGATGGACGCACATCCTGGTAGCGGCGGCCGCGGCCCTCCTCTGCACGGTAGTTCAGAGCCGGCGGATTAGCCATGGCGCGGTCCTTCTCGCTGGCGTAGCTGTGATACTCGTCGGTGCCAGCGGCCGAGGGCATCGCTGCCTTTCCGCACGTGCGCGGTTCCTGCTCAGCGGGACGAGCCAACCCACGCGGCACGCGCTGACGAGAAGCCAGGAGATCCGCGGCCGCGCGCACCACCGCCGATGACGGCGGCGACGACGACGCCGACAGCAGCGTGTCATCCACCGCCACCGGGGCGGACCCATACTGCGATGACATGGGTGTATTGGCGCTGCGTGCCTTGTGCGTGTAGGAGGGCGGCTGGGCAGGGTGAATGGCCTGTGAGGCCGGCAATGGGCGGCGCGCGCTGTATGACACGGGCGGTGCCGGAGGTGCCTCGACACGGTCCCTCTCGGCAGCAGACCGCAGACGCGGGCCTGGCGGGTACACGTGCAGCCGCGGCTCCTGTGAACGGTGACGTGCAGGAGCCACACCACCAAAGGTGCGTTGAGAAGAGGGACTCGGCCCGGCACGACGGGCTTGCGGACTGCGACGCGGCTGGCGCTGTGACACCGAGACCGGCTGCACGCGTGCCTCGCGAGGCTCGTAGTCATGCGGGTAATGCCGTTGTGATTGTTGTTGCTGTTGCTGCTGCGGTGAAGCACGACGACTCCTCGGCTGGCGCTGTGGAGGCTCGCTTCGGGGGCTGAGAAAGTGCGGCTGGTAATTCCGCGGAGTGGGCGGCTTGGCACGGCGAGGCTCGCCGTCGCCGCCTGCGTCGAGGGGCACAAAGAAGAGACCGTAGGACTTCTTCTTCTCCGTCTTCGGCTCCGCGCGCCGCGGGTCGTCGTTGTCATCCTCGTTCTCATTCTCATTCTCCACCAACACGTCATCGGCGTCCGAGTTGGGGCCCTCAGCCTCGCGCAGCGCGGCACCGCCGGACGCCGCTACGAGCCGACCCTGCGCCGTTTGCTTGAGCGGCGTGGTGGCAGCCTCGGCCGCGCTCGCGGCGTGCGCCTGAGATGGTGCGACGGCGGCGTGCGGGGCATGCTGCTCGTACGGTGGCGGCATCCCGTCCTTCTCCGCAAACGCGGCTGTGAAATCGGCAGAGGTCTGCGTCCCGACGGCCTCGCGCGAAGGCGTTGCAGTGTACGACGGAGACAGCGTGTGCGCTTGTGTGGAGGTGGGCGGCGGCGGGTGCTGAACGCGATACTGCGATGGCCGCACTTGCGAAACACGCCGTGGCTCTTCTTGTGGCGCGACAGCGGCGTGATCGGTGATGTGCGGACCGTGCGCGAAGGACGAGTCCGAGGAGGCGTATGTGTCGGGCAGCATGGCCACCGCCTCGGAGTCCCCGTCGCTCGAGCGCACATCGTCCGGTTGATTCGTGTACACGTCCTCGTCACTGCTGGTGTTGGTTTGAATGGGGATCGGCGAGGTCGCCTTGGTGCGCTTGCGCGTCGCCTGGGTCACGGCACGGGCCGATGAAGGCTGCTGCTGTTGCGAAGGCTGTTGCGAGTGTTGCGACTTGTGCTGTTGATGCGCGGCTACCTCAGCCTGGTACACCTTGGCCGCCCGGTGCGCGCGCTTCAGTCCACGGAAGTGGGCGGCACAGCAGAGCTTGTGCGGACCGGCTGGGGGACCGCAGCGGCGGCAGACCATGGCCCCGCACTGCCAACATGGCGAAGTTGTGTCATCCCGATAGCAGCGCATGCACACGGGGCTCGCCTGTGGCACCACCGACGACGACCCGATCGATGTGCTCAACGCCGTCGAGCTTGGCGGACCGGGCGAGAAGTCCATGCGCACCGACACAGGCCGCGGCTGTTGTTGTGATGGCTGTTGTTGTTGTTGTGGTGCATCGTCCATGACTGGCTCGGCCGCGACGCGCGTCTGGCTGCGACGCGGCGGTGGGGACTGACCAGCGGGCTCCGCCAACGGCACAGAGGGAATAGGTGCGGGTGCCTCCTCCATGCCCGCGGTGAACGGGCCCGCGCGCTGAAAAAAGTAGCGGTGGCCGGCGAGAAGGGCTTCCGGATGACGGGCCGCGACATAGGGGAACGGAGACGGCTGGTAGTACTGCGGACGCCCAGCCTGACCGCGGCGAGACGGCTGCTGTTGCTGCTGCTGCTGCGAGGACGCATGACCGCGCGGCTGCAGCGGGGAGGGCTGATCAAAAAAGAGTGTGCGCGCGGCGCCGGACGAGGCGTCGGCCGCGGCGTACGCATCACGGAAGTACGCGGAGCCGGAGACGTCCGAGCGATCCAGCGCGGCCGCGTCGCTGAGAGCCGTGGCCCCGCTGCGCGGCGAGCGGGCGCCTGAGGCCGCACCGGCGAGCGCGGCGGAAGAGGTCAGCGAGGTCTGATGGGTCAGCTGACTCAAGTCCTGTGCCACACGATCGTACTCGACGCGACGACGGCGCTGGCGGCGGGCGCTCTCCTGCAGCCGCTGATCGGCCTGATCGCGCAGCGCCTGGGCCGCGAGCCGCGCCGCGTCCAGCTCCCGTGCGGCCTCGCGAATGGTGTTCTGAATGAGTCGATCGGTGAGCTCCTGGAAGTGGGCAAACATGGGTTCCACAATGGTACTGACCATCGTCCTCGGCGTCAGGATCGTACCGGTGGTGGCCGCGGACGGCTCGCGTGGCGTCGAGGGCCGCGGCGGCAGCGTCGATGCGCGCACCGGAGAGGTGCGGCTGCTCGCGTTGTTGTGCTCCGACGTCACACCGGACGGCACATAGCCCTGCTGCGCGGCACCACGCCGCCTCTTCTCGGCCACTGCCTCGGCGTCTTCCACCTCCCAGTCCTCGTCGTCGGTGGGCGTCGACAGCGGCGGCTGCTGCGGCTGCGGCGCCATCACGACAGGGCGTGGTGGCGAGAAGCGCGGCGGCGGGGAGGCCTCCGGAGGTCGGGGCTGCACGCCGACGTAACCGGGCGGAGTGGCCGCCACCGCCGCCCCCCCGGCAGCCGATGGACGACCGACGAATACGGTGGAGACGGTGGAGGTGTTGTACCCGTCCATCGCTCCACCACCAACGCCACGGCCAGCGGCAGCGGCTGAGCGCGCGGCGGCACTGGATGCGTTCGAGTAGGCGGAGAGATTCACCGGTGAAGTCCGGGACGAGGTCTCGTGCACGCGAATGTCCTCCAGCGCCTGGTGCACCTGCGCCTGCGCCGCCTGCACGTCCGCCGCGCGCGCGGATTGCCGCGACTGCAGCGCTTCCACGCGGGCCTGGGCATCCGCCGCCGCCTGCTGGGCCTCTTCGCGCGCGCGTTGTACGGCCTCGTTGGCGCGCTGCTCAACGTACCGGAGCTGCTCCGCCGCGCGCTCGCGCTCTTCCGCCTGTTGCGCCAGTCGCAGCATGTTCTCGGCATGCAGACGCCCTTCGAGTTCGGCCTCGCGCTCGCGTGCCTGGCGCTCGGCGCGGGCGGCCTCGGCCGCGGCCTGCACAGCGGCCTCCTCGCGTGCCCGGTGCACGTCATCGAGCGCGCGCTGCTGGGCATCGTCGAGCGCACGCTGCGCCGCCATCAGCCGCACCTCGAGGACAGCACGGTGCTCCTCTTCTTGAAGGGCCCGCAGCGTGGCCTCGTGGGCGACCCGGCGCTCGCTCTCGCTGCGGACGGCGTCGAGACGATCGTTCAGCTCCTGCTCCGTCACCAGGCGCGCCTGGCGAATGCGGTCCTCGGCGTGGCGCTGCGCCGCCTCGACGAGTCGATCGGCTTCACTCTCCGCGGCCTCGCGGGCGCGCTCGGCCTGCTCGCGGGCCAGAGCCTCCTCCTGCAGATGGCGCTGGGCTTCGCGGAGGCGGGCATAGGCCGTGCCAATCTCATCTTGATAGTACCGCTCCGCTTCTTGAAGCTGACGTGTCAAATGCTCCGTCGGCGTCTGGTACGAGGCGGCGGTGGCGGCCGTTGTCGGCGATGGCGTGTGCGGCATCGGCGAGGAAGAAGACGCCTCTTGGTGCGACAGTGCCGGCTGCGTGCGGTTCAACTGCTCGACGGCCGTGCTCAGGCCGCTGCCGGTGAAGGGATCGGACAAGGACGTCTCGGCGGGACGAGGGGCCACGGAGAGGGAGGCGGAGGAGACCGCCACGTCGTGCGGCACGGCACTCGGCGGACCGTGCTCGGGCGGTGAGGGCATCCACGCCTCGTGCGCGTAGGCCTCGACACGACGCTGGCCGGCGAGCGTGTACAACAGCGTCGCGTGCAGCTCCCGTCGGTCGACGCGCTCGGCCTCGCGCAGCATGTAGCGGTCGTCCTCCTCCTCGCCGTGCAGCTCGTCGAGCCGGGCAAGGTCACGCTGCGCTTGTTGACTGCGCTGCCGCGTGACGAGTGCCTTCACGGCGGTGTCAGCGTGGTGCTGCAGCGCGGCCCGGGCCGTGTGCTCGTCCCGTTGAATGTCGTGCCGGTCCTCGGGCTCGTCGGCGTCCTCGCAGCGCCACAAGGCGGCCTCGGCCTGTGCGGCGCGGAGCTCGTCCTGCTCACGCTGCGCGGCCGCGCGGGCGGTGTACACGCGATCATCGGCCTCTTCTTGTCCGAGCTGGCCCCAGGCGCGTGTCTGCGCCACGTCCAGCGCCGCGCGGTCGGCTTCCTCGGCGCGGGCAACGCCGTCCTTCGCGGCGCTGTGCTCGGCCGCGATGGCGCGCGCGACGTCCTGCGCGTGCGCTTCGCGGTCCTGCGCGAGTGATTCGTCAATGTGGTCGATGAGTTGATCGTAGTGCTGGCGGACGGCGGCCTCCACATCGGCAATGGCGTACCGCTCGACGGCCTCGAGCTGCTCGAGCTGCAGAGTCGCGTTGACGATCTTGGCGAGCGCCTCGCTGCGAGCCACAGAGGTGATGTCGGACACGACAGACCCTGGCACGGTCGGCTCGTCCTTGAGGCTGTCGGCCTCGTCCACGACCACGCGATCGGTGTCAGCCTCATCCGCGTCGTCATCGTCGTCATCCTCGAGCGGCTCCGGGATCGGCGAGGTCCCCGCGCTGACAGTGTCAACCTTGTCAAGGCTCGTCGCCGTCTTGTGCTTCTTGCGCCGGCCACTCGCAGGGACCTTGCTGCTGCTGTCCTTGCTCGCCGAGCTCGGCTGCGAGGCCTCGTCGGACGTGGCGCTCACCTGCGACTCATCCGGTGTCTTGGCGCGTGTGCTTGCCGACTCTGTGTCTGCCAGAACAGTGGGCCTAGTGCTCGTGGTGGTGGTGGTCTCTGCTGGCGTCGGCACAACAGACGTCGGCTTCCCCGCCGTGTCCTCGGTCGCCTCCTCCTCCGCCGCCTCATCACCAGTGTGTGGACGTGCACCGGCTGCACTCAACACAGCGGGCGTCGGTGTGGCTGCGGTCGAAGGGGCAGTCTGCAGGCTGGTGTTGTTGGCGTGCGTCAGCGGCGAGGGCGTACCGCCAGGGGAGAGCGCAAAGTCGTCCTCGAGCTCTCGGCGCGTGTTCACGGCGGTCCAGTCGTCGTCCTTCGCCACTTGCAACTTCTTGAAGCTGTGTCGCCAGGCGGCCTCGATGATGTCGCGCTCCTCCCGCTCCGCACCGAGACAGGCGGTGGCCTCCTCCTGCTGAAGCTGTCGTACGGCCGCCACCGCCGTCTCCTCGGCCGCAACAGGCGCCAACTCGGGCTCTGCGTCGTCCGTCGGCGGCGGCGACGGGACCGTGGCCTCGATCGCCATCTCGTCCTCCTCCACCGTGTGCAAGCGCAGCGGAGGCGGCGCGACGAACGGCTCTGGTGGCGGCAGCACGCGATTCGCGAGTTCCGGCGGGGGCAGCGACTGCGGACGATCGCGCGCGGGGCCGCCGCTCGCCGCCGCGAGCTGAGCGGCGGAGGTCGCGGGCGTGCCGGCGGTCGTGCTGGGCGGCAGCGGCGGCTTCCGCCGCGTGCTCGACGACGAGCGGTGCGGCTTCGGCTTCTTCGTGCTCAGCGAGTACAAGCCGACCGCGTGATCGGAGGAGCCCGCGTCGCTGGTGACCTCGGCGCGTCGTCCGCGAGTTTTGGCCGCGTGCTGAGGATCCACGGGGAGCGCCTTGACCGCGTCTGCCGTCAGCGGCGAGGTTCCGCCGGCCTCCTCCCCATCGCTGCTGCCCGCGCGGCTGCCGAGGTCGGTCGGGAACTGCACGGAGCTCGCGCGCTTCTTGGCGCTGCCGGCCGCGGCGTTCTTCTTGAGCGCACTGCGCGGGGCGGTGGAGGCGACGCGCGCCGCCCCACTCGCGCGCGACCCACGCGACCCGACGGAGGAGACGCCATCATCGAGGCCCACGCGCTGGCCGGCCGCAGTCGCCGCGGCCTCGTCGTCGCGCGCCTTTTTGGACGCCGATCGCTTCTTTCCGGTCTGCGCGAGTCGAGACACGCAGTGACACGTCGGGCACTCAATGGCACGGCCGGCGTTGTCGCAGTTCACGAGCGCGCACGGCTGGCACGCGTAGTGCGGGCAATCGACGAGCGAGAAGAGCGCAAAGACAGGGGCGTGCGGGTCGGAAAGGGGCGGCTGTGATTTGCGACCGCAGAAGACACAGGTGGAGCGGGTGGCGCTCGTGCTGCCGCCGTCACCGCCGCCATAGGCGCTGCGCGGTGCCCGCGTCGAGGCGACGGAGATATTTTGTGAGTGCAGTCCTGCCATGGCTGTCGATGAAAGAACACCAAAAAGATGAAGAAACACGGGTATGTGTATTTTTTTTTATGTGTGAGACGAGCAGTTCCACTCTCGCACACACAAACTAAAAAAAAAAAGGTAAAAGGGAAAAAAACTTTCTAAGACGGAGAAACGAAAAAAGAAAAATACAGGGTAATCACCAAGAAGAGTGTTCTCAACAAAAGTGAGCCACTACACAGACAATGAGTGGCTTTGTTCTTGTTGTTCTACTGGGGGGATGTACTTGGCGATTCGAAAAAGAGAAAAAAAAAACAGAGTTTCTATCTGTTTCGTTCTCCTTGACGTGCGGAACGTGGTGCAACATGTTTCACACGCAGAGACGGCGAGTGAGGTGGAGGTGGAGGAGGAGTGACATGATTGGGGCGTCAGAAAAGGGAGAGAGAAAGAGACGGAGAGAAGGAAGAACGACAAAATGTTCAAAGCTCCTTCCTTCATGTCTGTTCGTGCTGGGAAAAAGCAAAGAAAAGCAGTGTCACATGACCTTCAATAGGTCTATTCGCTTGATAGCACCTTCTTTTTTTTTGATAATACTAAGCCATAACATGGCGCAAAGGGAAATGACAAAAAAAAGAAGAAAAATAAAAGACATCAAGTTGAATCATTACAGGCAAACGAAAAGAAAAAGAAAGCACAAAAGAAACACTCAGCTGATACCCTTGACCTCAGTTGTGGCTCATGCGCCGATGCTGCTCTTCCTCTGCAAGGAGTTGAAGAGCTTGCTCCAGTCGCATGCGCGCCACGTTCAGCTGCACATTGTCCAATTTCTCCAGCGCACTCTTCACCTCCTGCCTGTACCCAACTCGCCGGCCTGGCGCACTAGATAACGTCGACCTCGATGGCGTTGTGGTGGTGAAAGGCGAGGGCGAGGCGTTGCCAGCGCGTCCACCGGGACCCACGCGCTCTGGTGTGGTCGGCGTGCTGGGCGTGCTGACGACGGGTGCCGAGGAGACCGCGCGGGGGCCATCCAAAAAAGGGGTCGCCGCATCCGGCAGTGTCAAGCGCCAAAAGGCCGATTCAATCGAGTACGCGCGCCAGAGTACCTCTTTGGGCGACACCACAGCGGCCACAGCGGAGGAGGATGAAGGGGACGGTGGGATCGCTTCGGACGTGCGAGGGGGCGGTGTTGCCGACTTGACGTGGTCCGCCCCCGTCGACGGCTTCGTCGTCGCACGTGCGGACCGCGCACGTGCTGACGGGTGCGGCACCTCGGCGGACGCTGTGCTTGTTGCCATGGAAGGTGAAGAACCCGCATTAGAAGAGGAAGAGGAGGACGAGGAGGACTGGGCCAACAGGTGTAATCGTTGCGCTGTCGCCCGGGTCTTGCTCCACCAATGTTGCACCACGCCGGGCAATGTGCGTGAGGCACGCCCCGGCACGTTGCCTTCGCGACCCTCGATCACCTCACCGTCGTCACCCCCCAAAGCGCGCGGCGTGGAGGAGGACGGGGAGGCAGAGGCGGCGGGTCTGATGTTTGGCGCTGGCGGCACGTGCCGCTCGTGCCGCTCGTGCTGCATCGCCTGCGAGTTCAACGCGCTCATGCTGCGACCCGACGACTCCTGCGCGCCAGCGTCGTGGGGAATGACTTCGCGCACTTCGGCACAGCGCGCGTAGCCGCAGTGCTGGCAGTAGCGCATCTGACGCTTTCCCAGGAGGCCCTCCTCGACCAGAAGACGCTCCTGCTGCTGCGTGAAAAGCATCTGCGCCTGCCGGGCTCGCTCCTCTTCTTCTTGCGCATGCGTGACGGCGCCAAGTGGTGCGGTCCCGGCACCGGCAACGGTCGTCTGCCACTGCCACGACTCCAACCCGGCGGCGTTGACGTACGAGTCCTCCTCATCATCGGGAATGAGCGCGGAGCCGGCGCTGTGATCGTACGCGTAGGCGCTCTCAGCATCCCCATGCGGGCTGCGCCTTGCGCGTACGGCGCGGACAGTGGCGGGTGAGGAGAGGCCAGACTCGCCACAGCTCGCGCTGCCGACGCACTCGTCTGTGGGCACGCAGTCGCCCGAGGCGACGCCTGCGAAGGAGGAGGTGGAGAGGAGACGCGTGACATCGTCGGCTTCGCGTGAAGGGGGCAAGAGGTACGGCGAGCGACCCAGACACGCGAGGCACTCCCACTCAACGTGAAGGGCAGGTGATGAGGGTGTAAAGGAACCAGACATGGCCAAACACAGAGAGAGAGAGAGAGAGGAAAAAGAAAAGGAAAGAAGAAAAAGAAAAAAGAGAATGCGAAATTGTGGTAAAGTGAAGAAAGCAAAGAAAACAAGATGAAACAACAACAAAAAAAACGGTTTAGTTAGTTTAGACCGCAAATGACTGACGTTGTGCACGAGCTGCTATTTATTTCTGTTAAAGTAAGGAGGAATACACACACACACACACAATAATCCTGGAACTGTTGATGTTCGTCTTCGCCTTCTTCACGTTGTGCCCCAGTTTTTTTTTAATGAGGAGACTGAGAGGAATAGAATGCACACACACTGGGAGCGTGGTCGGGCTTACTCTAACACACACGCGCAAACACGCTAACTGACTGAAGATTGAATGAATAGAGAGAGAGAGAGAGAGAAAAAAAGCAACAACAGAAGAGAGTGCTTGACTTGAAAACAAAAGTACGCAAAAAAGATATATCGTTGTAAAATAATTAAAAGACCGGACTTCGATTACAGCAGACAGCATACAAATCAGAGTCGCACATTGAAGGAGAAAGCAGAGTGTGGCGAGAGAAAGAAAGAAAGAAAGAAAAAAGAGAATGATGATGGTGGGGGACGAGTCGTGTGTTGATGTGCATGACCATCAGTAGCTGCATGCAACACCTTTCAATTGGAGTCGGCGCGTACACGTAAGCTCGCAAATGACAGCAGCTCTAACGTGATGCCAGTTTAGGGGGGGGGGGGTACAACCCTGGGGACAACAACAACAAAGAGGCAAGGAAAGTCAACCTGACTGCAGATAGCACTCCGAAGGATCTTTTCTCTGCGCCGGCCTCTCTTGCCGGTCTAAGCACATTTATTCGTTTTTTTTGTTTGTGTTCGATCTCTTCAAATATGTGAAGGCTTGTCTCTCTACAACAGCGACAACAAAAAGAAGAGAAGAATAATAGGCAGGGCATGTGTCGAGCAGTGCGCATCTGCCTTGCATGGTTTACATCATCGTCATCGGTCTGTCGCACTTTTTCTTTCTTTCATTCTTCCACAGTGAATCTCAAAGCACAAATAAAAAGGAACCATGACAGTCTCCACACATCACTTAGAGGTTTTCCGAGTGGCGCGTCGCGTTGCCCTTCAGAGCCCGCACCGCCGCCACCGCATCGCCTGCTGCCGCCACGTCGTAGTTCGGCGCAATCGTCAGGCCAATCGTCTTGGACAGCTGCGCCGTCATGGAGCTGCTCGCAAAGTACGTCAGCAAGGTCCGCATAAGGAGCTGCTGCGTTGCCGTGGCCACGCCGCCCACCGGCGTGATTGACTCGACCAGCAGTGGCCCATTTCCGGCGCCACTCGCGGTGTCACCGGCGAGCGGCTTCGGTTTCGGGTCCTCGGTGGACTTGCCGCCCGCCCGACGCTGCGCACGCTGGCGCACCGTGCGAGCCCAGCTGTCGAGCTGCGCGGCCATCTTTGCGGGAAGTCCGACGTGCACGGCGGAGGTCTCCTCGGAGTCCGGCCGCACGCACGGCACGTCGACCATGTCGTCCTCGGCGGGCATGACGAAGCCTGTGGACGGGGTCACAGGGACAGAGACTACGGCGAATCCGTTGCCAATCACCGAACCTGCCGCGATGGCGGCTGCCGCGTTCGAGGTGGTGGGGGTGGTGCTGGTGGTGACGCTCGTGTCCTTGGTGGCGCTGCCGGGCTTCGGCAGACGAATGGCCTTGGACGTAAATTGAGGGCTCGGATATGCAGAAGCCGGCGCGGACAGGGCCTGCACCACGCTGCGACTGACGCTGCCGAGGGCCTGCGCGAGCTGCATGGGCGTCAGCGCAATGAGGATCGCGGCCTCATTCGCCTGCGAAGATTCCACCGCGGTCGCCTCGGCATCAGCGTTGTGCGCCGCCGCCGCCTTTCGAAAGAAGGCCTGCGCACCGCCCACACCACCGATGCTGGCGCTCGCACTGGACGAACCTGACATGGCCGCGGAGGTCGAGGCCGTGCCGGCAGAAGAAGGCCGAGCGCCACTCATACTACTCCCCGTGCGCTGCTTGCGGTCCTTCTCCTTGGCCTTCTCGCGACTCTGCTTCCATTGATGGAGGCGCTTCTCTTCCTCCGTCGGCGGCGGCGGCGGTGGCGGCAAGTAGAGTGGAAAGAGCACAAACTGCCGGCGGGCGAGCAGCTCCATCACATCCCGCTGACTGAGCGGGTGGGTGTTGGTGCGCAGTGCGGCCGTGGGGCCGGACGACGTCGCCGCACTCTTGCCCGCCGCAGTGCTGCTGAGGTTGGCCGAGGTTGTTGTTGCCGCGGCGCTGGCGAGGGATGTCACGGTGCTGTTCAGCTTCTCGCGTGGTGTGGCACTCCCTGTCTTGCCCGTCTTGGCCGTCGTGCTGCGACGGTTGTGCAGCAGCGGGGGCAGCAGCGAGGCGTTGTAGCGTGGCACACGTCGAGCCGCGGCGCCGTCGCCGAGTCCGGCCGCTGTCGTCCACAAGACGTCCTCTTGCTCGTCCTCCTCACCCAGGCCCGTGCCGTGGGGGCTGGTAGCCGCCGCCTCCCCGTCAGTGCCGTAGACCGCACGCTTGGCACGCGCCTGTTGTTGTTGTTGTTGTTGTTGTTGCTCCTGCACGTGCTGTTCGTGCGCGAGAACCAACTCATCGTCGGCCGCGCACAGCCCGAGGTGCAAGAGACTAATCTCACTGTCGAGCAAGATGGGGAGAATAGCGCGACGCGTCTGCTTCTGAGTCTGCAAGAGCTGATGAACGAGCGCGCCGTCGGGAATCGGTGGCCCACGCGGATGCGCGCGACCGCCGACAAAGGGCATGCCGGACTTGTCGACCGCCTTGCCCTCCGGCGTCACCGTCGTGCTGGCGGTGATCATCTGAAACAGCGCCAGACGCGCGCGCTCGTACTGTCGACGCACGCTGCGCGACTTGCTGCGCACCCCTGCCGCGGCCTGAATGGCCTCGCTGTTCTGCACACCATCTTGGAGCGACAGGAAGCCGTCCGAGGCGAGCAGCAGACGCGGCACGGCAAAAAACGTGGTGCGCGTCAGTGACTCCGCCCCTTCCGACGCCGGTCCACGCAACGCCCGCGCAAAGGTGAGCGGGTTCGGCCGGTACGTCGGTGGCACACAGCCGTACTGCTGCAGGAGCTGCACCATGCCCGCACTGTGGGCGTAGTCAAATGCGGTCAGACCGTGCTTGTTGAGACACAGAACAAATCGAAGGAAGCGCACCGGCAGCGGCTGCGCGGACGAGTCGCTGTCGTCCTCCTCGTCATCGCCATTCGCCCGAGCTGCCTCTGGCGCACCCTCACCGCCTTCGCCGTGTGCACCGTGCGGCGTCGTGCGCGCGTCCTTGCCGACCTGCGCAGGACGTTCACGGATGGTGAAGCGGCCGGGCTGCAGCGTCGGCTCATCGAGCTGAGCCTGTGAGAAGAGGTAGAGCGCTGCGGCGAGAAAGTACTCGGCAAGTTCGCACTGATCATTGATCACCAAGAGATGCAGCAGCGTGTCCGCGTTGTGCGGCGTCGCGTACCACAAGGTATACGCCATCGCCGCCGTTGGTGTTTGGGTCTCTCCGACAGCTGGACGGGGCACCGACGGAGGCAGCAGCGCCGCCGCGTCCCGTGCGGCGGCGACGAGGAACAAGTCCACCACCGACACACTCAGAGGCGCGCGGAGATTCATGAGAAACGTCATCACTGCGAGCGAGGCCTCGGACGGATGGGGAGAGTGCAGCGAGAGCGCCGCGTGCATTGCCCAGTCGTTCTGCAGGTACATGACCCACTGCGGAGGATCCGGCGCCGGGGCCACGCTGACCACGCTGCTTCGCACCGACGACAAGCGCTTGCGTGCCGTCAACACAGACGCGGCACTGCCGCGCTTGTCTGCGGCGGTGCTCGTCGTGCCGGCCGATGCGGCCTTGCCAGCGAGGGCGGTGCTAGTGCTCGCGCGCGCTGCCGTCGACGGACGGCTCGCCTGCGCCTCGGGGTCGCCACCGTCGCTGTCTTCCGCGCCAGTAGGGCTGATGAAGCGGACAGTTTTTGATTGGCGCGGGGCGGAGACATCCACCACACGTGCCTCCGCACCGACACCCCACGTCACCTTCGCCATCGCCTGTCGTGCGGCGGTGGAGGCAAAGATGGAGGTGCCGACGCGCATGCAGCTGCGCGCAAAGTTGAGCTCGTCCTCCGCACCTGCCTGCGTCTCCGCCTCGCGAGGACGCGCCGCGAGTTCCTTGTCATCACCGCCGCCGCTGGGGGTAAACGCGAGCTCTGTGTCGTCTGCTGCTGTCGTGGTGGTCGTCGTGGCAGGAGGCGACGTCGCAGGAGGTGAGGACAGCGGCACCGTTGTCGGCGAGGTGCCGCGGCTGGCGTTGGCAGAAGGGGTCAGCGTCAGCGTGGCGAGCGAAGCCATGGTCTGGTTGAGCTGACCGGGCTTCTCCCACGAGGCCCCGGCCCCGGCTGTCATGGCAGTGCTCGGGTCTTCGGTGATGGGAAACGACATTCCCTCGGGCAGCCCCGTGCGCGCGTCCACACGGTCGTAGCGCCAGACACTCAGATGCAGCCGCACGCCGGGTGTGTGGGAGCCGTACAGGTGCGCGAGCAGGCTGTGGCTACCGGCAGCGACGGCGATGAGATCGACATGCCGCTCCTGCAGCAGTTCGTACCAGAGCGCGTCGTTCATGCGCTGGAGCACCGCGTTGGCATGGCTGGGCGAGTTCAGCGCCGCGTAGGCCAGCGTCGGGCAACTCACCCAAACGGCCGTGGAGTAGTTGTCGAGGTGCTGAAGGACCTTCTTGTGAAGCGTGTACCGGACGGCGCGACCACCACCGCCGTGGCCATCCTCGTTGCCCGCGGCGGCACCCCCACCTCCACCTCCACCCGAACGACGACCCGCCGGCTGTGCGCTGTTCCGCCGACTGGCCGCGGTGGCACTGCCGCGCTTGCCCTTCTCTGCCGAGGACGCCATCGAGTCCAAAATAGCCGTGAGATTCGCGGGCGGCGCCGCGCTCGGCAGTTGCAGGCGGGTCAGCGCCTGAAACACAGCGACCTCGTCGTAGCGCACGGCGAGCTCGAGCACATCCAGTAGCAGGGTGTTGGTGAGGTCTGGACGTGTGCTGGTCCCGCTCGGGTTCTCTGCGGACAGGGCCGCAAAGGCCGGTTGTGCGCCCGCGCTCTTCGTGGCGATCCACGACTCGGCGATGGTCATGTTTGTGAGCTGCAGGAACACATCGGCGCGTCGACGGAGCGACGACCAGTTGCTGAGCTTGACCTTGTCCGACTCGACCTTCGCTCCACCGCCCGCCCGCCCGCCCCGTCCGCCAGGCCAGCGCGGCGATGCCGCCGTCGCCGCCGCCGCCCGTGCACTGGTGCCGATAGGCATGACAGGGCTGCTGGTGGCGGCGCTCGCACTGAGCGGCATCATGCCGCGCTGTGACAGCCGACGCGTCGCATTCCGCGCAACGGTGACGGCGGTGGTGGTGGTGGTGGCCAGACTCCCTTGCGTGATGGCCTCCAAGTTGCGCCGGCGCTGTTGCGCGCGCACCCGCTGCCGCTCTCGACTGCGCTCCAGTTCCGGGCAGTGCTTCTGCAGCAAAAAAATCGGCACCGCCGGGGCAGTCGGGAGGAGATGGCGCAGCAGCACATTCCACGTCTTGGCACTCACCTCGAGCGCGTTGAGCTGGTCCGTGAACTGCGCGTACAAAATGGCGACCCAGAAGGCGTTCTTGCATTCCACCGGCCCCAGAAACTGGCGCGCGGCCTGGGCGTACTCGACCGCAATGTGGAGCGCGGCCACGGGGTGCAAGTTGGGGAGCACATGACGAATAAAGTCCACGCGACGTGCCTTGCTGTCGGCCTGCAGCGCGAGAGCGGAAAGGATGGAGCCGATTGTGGGCAGCGCATCGAGGTCGTAGTAGACACCCGTGGCCAGGCGCGCGCGCACGAGCGGGTCCTCCAAGTTGCGGGCCAGCTGCTCCTTGAAACGCGTCATGTCCACGCGCGTGTTCTCGGCGAGGTGGGAGCGGGTGCGCGTCCCCTCGTCGTAACTTTCCGCCACGTAGTGCTCAATGTCCGCGTACACGACGGACAGGGGCAGCGCCGCGAGCTGCCGCGCATCCATCTGGCGTGTCCTAGACAAGGGCCGCACGCTGCTTTGCTGAGACCACGCACTGCCCTCACCGGCAGTCGCGGCAGAGGCCGTGCCTTTTGTGCTCGCACTTGTCGAAAACCGATCGGTCACGGTAGTGGTCGCCGTCGTCGTACCTGTCAAAGAGGTGGCAGCGGCGGACCCCACAGAGGAGCCCGTCGGCGACCACGCCGCTGTGGCGGCCGAGTGCCCGCGTGTGCGTCTGGATGCCACGCTGTCCTCCGCCTCCTCGTCTCCATCGCGCGTGATGGCGAGTTCGTCGGAAGCGTCCGAGAACTGCTGACCACCACCCTCCTCCTCGTCAGCCTGACCAAGGCCACCAACGGTGTTCGCACTCTGGGCCTGACGCTGCTGCTGCTGTACTTGCACTTGTTGTTGTTGCTGTTGCTGTTGCTGTTGCCGCCACTGAGGCAGACAGACAATCGCGGTGATGAGCGGCACGTGGCCAATCTGCGCGGCCAGCGACAGCGCGGTCTCCGAGGTGCCGACCCCATCCGTGTCCATCTCGCTGTCGCCGTCGTCGGCATCACCGAAGGCGGCGGTGACCGCACGTCCCGTGACAGCGGAGGAGATGAACTCGCTCCGTCCCATCTCGAATTCGGCGGCACCGGTGAGGTCAAAGGCGCAGGTCGCGTGCACGCTGTGCTGCAGCGCGGGGAACCCGTGCAGGAGCTGCATGACGAGATCGACCAGGTGCTTCACTTCGGGCACAGCAGCGACATCGCGCACCGCTGCCGCCGGGCCCGCGTGGGCCTCGACCGGCGCGGCGGCGTTTGCTGTCGTGCCGCTCGGCTCACCAGGACTCAGCAAGTTGGGTTGCAACGGTGTGGGCGTGTGACTAGTACGTGCGCTGTGTTTCTGGCCAGGCGCCACGTCTCCTGCAGACGCTTCTGCCTCAAAGAGAAAGCTCTGCTGCTGTTGTTGTTGTTGTTGTTGTTGATGCCAGCGCACATCACGAAGAGACTGCGAGGGCAGCAGACGACGCACGGCGTTCTTCAGCAGCAGCGTGAGGAGGGTGTCGTGCGAGGCCGGGTGGTGGAGGGTGCGCGTCAGAAGCTGCGGATATTGCACGAGCAACGTGTGCACCAGAAACTCCGGGTTGTGCTCCGCGAGGGAGAAGAGCAAAAAGGTGAGGTAACGATGCACAAGGAAACACAACCGCGCGCGATCGGCGGGGACCAGGCGCACCACGCACCCTTCCTTGTCCGCCCCCTCTCCCTGCCCTTCCGTCCCTGCCCGACCACCAGCACCAGCAGCAGCAGCAGAAGCAGCAGCAGTGGCGGTGGCGGGTGTCTGCCACGCTGCCTCGTCCCGCCTCGCTTCGGCCTCCGCAGTGTCTGATTCCCCCAAGGCCGCAAAGTGAAAGCCGGCGGTCGATTCGGACGCATGCCGACTGTCTGCCACGTCACGGGAATGCGTGGGCGAGTGCATCGCCGGCACATCGGCGGACGCCTCAAACAAGGACACCCCGCGGACGGCGCCATCGCCCCCAAAGAGCTCGAGCTCCTCCGCCTCTGCGGCCTTGTCGTCATCGTACCGCAATCCTGCCTCGGTGAAGCCCAGTGCGTAGTGCTGGTGCTGCTTCACAGAGAAGGACGAGGTGCCGTCGCGTTCACTGACCGAAACGGCCGTGCCCGTACTCCCCTCCGAGTGTGTACCGAGGCTGTTCGCCGGCCGCGTGGGCACTTCCCGGAGACGGGCGACACCGTAGCCGCTCGCCCGCCAGGCGTGCAGGAGTGTCGGCTTGGACGCGAGCAACTCGGCGGCCGGACACACGCGCGGCATCAAGCGCGACCGCGTCGGGTGCCGACGAGAGAGCAGCGTCGCCAGCAGCGGCAGGGCATCCGCATCTTCACGACGTGCGTGGCCATGGAGCGAGACCGGCGTCTTCTCGCCCACCGCCTCCGTCTCGACCAGAAAGTTGCGACACCACAGGCGGCTGCCCATCTTGCCAGTTGTGTCCTCGGTGAGGAGTAGGTGGCATAGGCGCGTGCCGACCGCGCCATCGAGGGACGCGGCGAGGAGCCAGGCATCGCGACCCGACAAGTCGAACAAACCGCAGACGCGCGCGCCGTGTTGCAGCAGCACACGCGCCGCACGCAAGAGCGAGGCCGTCGCGATCGACAAACGGTTCGGCGTGCTGAGCGCGGTGATCGCCGCCAACAAGGCCGCGGACGTCAAGCGTGCACGCGGTGGTGTCGTCGTGGTCAAGCTCGCCAACAACTCCGACGTGGAGGAGGTGAATGAGGTGGTGTTCTCCGCCTCCGCGCTACCCTCGGCCACCGCAGTCGCGTGCAGACGGTGCACCAATGCACCTGGTGCAGAGGCGAGGCTGGGAGCCAGACGCGAGGCGATCAGCTCCTGCAAGGCCGTGCGCTGAAGGGCATCCACCCACACCGGCTCCTTCGTGTTCACCAAGCGCGCGAGGGCACGTTCCACCATCGCGGTGGCAGGAATCGCCTCCTCTTCTTCTCCGTGAGCGCGACCGAGGTCAGCTTCGGACTCGGTGGCCTCCGCATCGCGCGTGTAGCGGTCACGCATGGCGGACAGCACCGCCGTGATCGTCGACGGCGAGCCAGACTGCACGGCGAGTCGAAACGGACTAGAGAGCCACTTGCGCTCATCGAAGCCGGCCGTGTCGTGCATCTTGGTGCCGAGCTCGCTCGCGGCCGAGGAGGCATCTGTGACATCGCACATCAACACTTGACGCATGCGCACCGCGGAGGAGGTGGAGACCGCGGTCGGGGCGGCAGCGAGCTCGGCCGGGAGCGTCGATGATGCCGGCTCCTCGAGCAGCACCACACGAGGCACGTGCAGGGGGCTAAGATGCGGAAACTCACGCAGAAGGTACTCGACGAGCGGCGCCATGCCCAGCGAGGCGGCGAGCTGCAGCGCGGAGTAGCCCATCGGTGAGGTAAAGTGCGCTTCCGTGAAGAGCGCGTTCTTGTGTGCGCGGAGCCACGCCTTCTGCCCGTCAGCTTGGGCGTCGCTTTCTTCCTCTACTTCTTCTCGCGGTGGCGAAAGTGGAGAGTCCGGCACATCGGTGTTCAGCGGAGCGGGAATGGTTGTTGTCGTTGTTGTCGTTGTTGTTGTTGTTGTTGTTGTGGCGGTACGCTCCATATCCAGTCGGTGTCCCACCACGAGCACGTCGAGCTCATCAATAACGCGCATGCCACCGTCCGCGAGGCCGTATAAGCGGATCAGCCGCATCACCTGTGACACAAACGTCGGCGCGCGGCTGAGCGCGGACCGCACGACGTCTTTCTGCGCGAGCCAGCCCGGCAGGGAACTCGTGTGTATCGCCCCACCGGCACCAGTCGTCGGTGATGTTGCGTCACTCGCCACATGCCCACCCGCCTGCACCGATCGGCGCCGTGTGGGGCTGCCGGCCGCGTACACATCGGCCACCACAACGTTCAGCGCGGACAGGGCGTCCCTCGCAAAGCTGACGATGCGGTTTGGTGCGATGACGACGCGATTGTGCTCGAGAAGGAAGCCGGCGAGCATCTCGCCGTACAGCATCGCCGCCGGGGTCTGGATGCCGATGGTGACACTTTCCTCCGCGACCTCGCCGAGCATCACGTGGAGCTCTGGCAGCGCAAAGCCCCGGAGCAGCATGTGCAGGGATTGCATGGGTGGCAGCGCACTGGAGACGGAGCGGGCCAGGAGACCGCGAATGTAACTGCTGCGCCGCCGCTGATCGAGTGCCGCCATGTCCTTGCGGCGACCACCCGCCCCTCCAGCTGCCCCTCCAGCTGCACTGGCAGGCTTCTGCGCGGTGATCTTGTTCGCATCACGGCCAGCAGTGGAGTGTGTCGAGAGGGCCGACGCCACCGCTCTGGTCGGCGCGGCAGTGGTGGAGGACGACTTGTGCGTGCGCTCCACGGCGGCGGGCGAGCGTTGCGCGGGGGCCTCCGCCGTCGGGCGGCTGGCCATGCGGGCGAGCGCATCGAGCTTGTCCGCGGTGCGCCGATCGGCTGCCCGGTGAAAAAGAAAGCCCTTCGCGCCTTGCTCGCGCAACTGCGCGTCGAGCCCCGCGCCGGTGGTTGTCTCCGCACGCGCGCTGTCACCCTCGTCGTCGTCGTCGTCGCCACCACCACCACCACTGCCCCCGTCTTCGGTGTCGTCCGTGCCGCGCCTTGCGCGGGCGGCCTCGCGTTCGTTCGCTTGCTCACCGGCTTCGCGGTAGGCGGTGAGAAAGATGTGCTTGAACGCCGGGCTGACGGGGAAGCGCGCGTCGCTGAGCAGCAGCAGCACCACGTCCTTGAGCTGGCCATTGAGGGCGTAGTGCAGCGCGAGGCACGTGCCGTCGACAAGCGGGCCTCCGAGCGAGTCAGCCGCCCCGTCGCTGGCGTGCGGCAGCTCCGTGAGCGCGGCGAGCACCAGCTCCACCACGCGCGTCACGCCGGATTGAATGGCGAGCAGCAGTGCGGTCTTCCCGCTTCGATTCTCCGCCAGCACATCCACCGACGTGGCCTTGACGGTCGACAAGACGGTGCCTGTGCCTCCACCAATGACGGCGGCAGCGGCGGCGGCCTGCTGTTGGGCGTGGTGGGCGAGCGCCTTCTCCACCTCCGAGGCCGAGTACTGCGTGAGGATGTAGTCGACCGCGCAGACGCAGCCGGCACGACAGGCTAAGTGGAGAGCGGTGTCGCCGTTCTTGTCTGCCGCTGCCACGTCGAGCACCACTTTGCCGCGCCGGAGCTGATCCTTGCCGTACGTGAGCAGCGCCATGGCGACCTCCTCGTGACCAAAGATAAAGGCCATGTGCAACGGTGTCTGGCAGCTCACCTTGGTCAGCACCATCAGCGAGGCGCGGCGGGTCAGCAGACCCTGCACGACGGTGAGGAGGCCCATCTCGCAGGCGATGTGAAGCGCGGTGAACTGCGTGCGCGCGTCGGCCGCGTCCACATCGAGCAGCGGCACGTCGTCACGGCGCGTCAGAGTCAACCGATCACTGACTCGGAGAGCAGCCTGTGTGGTGGCAGTGGTGGTGGTGGTGGTCGCTGACGCCGCCGTCGGCATCCGCAGAACACCGTCGTCTTCTCCACGCGTGACCGCCATGCCCGCACCCGCCGCGCGCTTCATCGTTGACGGGACGTGCGCGAGGGCCGCGGCCTCGGTCAGCGAGAGACACGACGTCAAGAGCGCCTGGGCGGCGGCGGCGTTCCCGAACATGACGGCCAATTGCAAGGGTGTGTGGCCCTCGATGCCGACTGTCGTGCTCGCCCCACGCGCGAGGAGCTTGACAATCAGCTCCGGCGCGTCGCTCAAGGCGCACCAGCAGAGCGCGGTCGCGACACCAGCGTGGTTGATCATGTGCAGCGACTGACGATACACCTCCAAGTCCAACAAGAGCGCAGCGATGCGGCTTGATTTGTTCGAGCACGCGATTTCCAGACCGTAGGCGGTTGTGGTGCGATCCATGCAGCCGGCATCGGCCCCAAGGCGCAGAAGACGCTCCGCCGTGTGCTCGAGCCCGTAGCGAATCGTCATGAGCAGCGCGGACTCGCCAGAAGGTGTGGAGACATTGATCGCCTCGCGCAGCCACGCGTGCGTCGGACGGACAACAAAGGCCTTGTCGTCCCCCACCGTCGCTGTCGGCACCTCGTCCTCGTGATCGGGGGTCACGGCGCGACCAGCAGCCCCGGCGGCGACGCGTCGTCGGAAGCTGAGATGCACGTAGAGGTAGTTGAGCAACACCGTGGCACACTCCACATGTGGGCCGCCCAGCAGCGCAAGGTGCAGGGGCGTGTATTCATGGCGGTGTGTGCTGTAGAGGTGCGCGGCCTGCAGCACGGTCGTCCTCTGAGGAGGGAGGGCTGGTGCAGTGGCCCGTGACGTGCCCAGTGGAGAGGACGTGCCAGGACGTACACGGGCAGCGTCGGCAGGACGATCAACAAAGCTGGTGTGATCGTGCGCACCGGCGTAGCGGTTCCGCGGTGGCAACGGCAGGTGCCGCCACGCTTCCTCGGCCCATGTCGTCTCCGCGTCCTCGCTCATCTCGACCAGCCTGGCGTGGGCCTCGGCCTCGACCTGGGCGAGTGACCCACCGACATCAACGCTGTCCTGCCCCTCGGCCACGGCAAGCAGGTACTGGCGAATGGCCGCCTGACCGCGCTGACGGTGCTCACGACGGAGCTGCTGCCGCACGTCACTCTGCACGGTGAGGCCAAACGTCTCCAGCACCTCGTACACAGGCATACGCTCGAGCAGCACCTGCAGCACACGCGCGTAGCCGAGTGCGCTCGCCGCCTGAAGGGCGATCCGGCGCTGTCGCACAGCGAGCTCGCTGTGCGCGTGAAAGTCGGTCAGCACGTGCGTGGCGAGGCTGTAGGCCATCTCCGGACGACGCACGGCGATCGCCACACAAAGGGGTGAGAGGCGATCGGCAGAGGATAGGATCGTGTACATGGGCCCTTGCAGAAGCACTGCCGTCGAGGCCGTGCCTGCGCGAGGTCCCCCTCCCCCTCCCCCTCCTCCTCCTCCTCCCGCACCGTTGTGGGCGTCTTGTCGATCTCCGCCCACACCGCCAGCCGCACCGCGCGCGCCTGCCGTGAGCGTCAGCAGCCCACTGCGCACCGCATCCGCGCTGCGTCGCGGCACACGCAGCGGCACAATCGTCAGTGAGTTCAGCACACTGCCTGCTGTGCTTTGATTGAGCAGCTGCTGCGCTTGACATAGCGTGCGCTGCAGACGGACATCGGTGGCGAGAAGGCGGTCCTGCGCACGCGCCTCGCTCGCGGCCAGTGCTGAGACAGCGGCCTCGCTGTCCTTGATCGAACGCGTCCCCACAGCCCCCGCAGGGGCGAGGGGGACCGAGCTTGGCTTCGCGGAGGTGGGGAGGACAGACACCTGCGACGCCTGCACGGTGGTCAGCACACGCAGCAGACACGTGTACTTGTACGTGGCGTCGAGCAGCACAGGGCACGGTGGAACAGTGAGGAGGCCGCCCTTGTCGGCGAGCGAAGATCGTCCTCCACGCAGCACGGTGCCCACTCGGCGCAGGGCCTGCTGACGACGCGCACGCTGCGAAGCCTCCATCGCCAGCAGACGTGAGCCGTCAAACGCCAGACGGAAGATCGCACGCGGCGTGCCATCACTGGGGCTTGCGCTGCTGTTGTTGTTGCTGTTGCTGTTGAGCGTGTCGATGGTGGTGTTCGCGACGTCAAGGCAGTCAATCACGCTGCCGCTCGCCTGCACGGTGGCCGCGGGATAGAGCTCGCACACCTTGGCCTGTATCGAATGACCTGTGGCGTCGTCTGACCTGACCTGCGCGTGATCGGTGCCAGTTGGGGCGACGACATCGACCGTGTTCACGCCGCTGAGCTCCGCGTCGAGCAGCGCGCCGTTCATGGTGAACTGCACGCGACCACTGAGAACGTCGACGAAGAAACCGATGACGAGCACGTGTTGACCAAAGAGCGGCGACAACTCCGTGGCCGGCGTTGTGATGGGCGGAAGACTGTGCAAAGACGGTGTCGAGGCGTCGGCGATGTCGTTGAACGTCCCCTCCGCAAACAAAGAGCCGCGTGCCGATTTCACAGGGTGCTGCGTGCTCGAGGCATTGCCCGACGAGAGACCGATCGACTCCACACCGTCCGCCGTCTGCGGCAGCGCGGGCGACACGGCCGGGAAGAACGTCGTGGACGAGGTCGTCGCCGCGGCGTGCCGCCCGCGCGTCTCGGAGGAAGTCGGGGCCGGTGCGAGAAAGAAGGTCTTCAGCAGCAGCACCTCACCCTCTGCAGCCTCTTCGTCCGTCTGGCGCGTCGGCGTCGTCGGCATCTTGTTCGTGCGGCGCGGCGCCGTCCCGGTGGAGCGGCGACACACAGGCGTAACGCGACCGTGCTGATGGTGCAGCAGTTGAAAGTGAACCTCCATGAGGGTGCCCCCCACACCTGTGGTGGTGGTGGTGGTCGAGGAGGTGCGGTCGTTTGGCTGGCACTCGCGCACGTCCACAATATCAATAGAGACACCGCCAGACACACCGTGCCCTGCACTTGCTGTTGCTGTTGCTGTTGCTGTTGTGGCGGCGAGTTCTCCAAGAGCTGTGGCCTCGGACACCTCGCAGCCATTCGCCAAGGCACGGTACTCCGCCGAGCACCAGCCCATGACCAGCTGGTTGGGTGGTCGACGACGCGCGTCCTTGGCCGGCACGGGCGGTGTGGGCTGTCCGCACAGGGAGCTGCCCTCGCCCCCAGAGCCATTCTCCATCGAGCGTGGTGTGGCCGCGGCGGAGGCCTGGCTCTCATCCTGCAGCACTTGATTGTGCCGAAAGGCGAGTAGGAGGTACTCGACAGAGACATGCGCCTCAAAGTAGAAGCACGAGGTCGAGAAGGAGTCGGCCGGCGACAGGCGATCGGCCAGCGCGGTCTCCGTTGTTGTTGTTGTTGTTGTGGTGGTGGTGGTTGCGGCTGGTGTGGTTGCGGCTGGCAACGTCGTCGTGCGACGTGTGTCTGCGGTGACGCTGGTGCGCGTGCTGCGCGACCCCTCCTCGTGTGGTGCACCAGCCGCGAGCGCCGCGCGCTGGCGCCGAGCATGCGCACGCTGCCGACGCTGCCGTTGAAAGACGCACATCTGACGCAAGAACTGCGCCTTATCCGCTTGTGCGGCACTCACCAGCGTCGATGACGAGGTCGAGGGCTGACCACTGCCTGTCTCGCGGTCCCCACCGTGCACCATGTTGGTGAACCGCCCGATCCAGATCTCCTCGAGCACCTCGACGGCTTCATCGGTCATGTAGAGATGCAGAGGTGGCGGCACGCAGACCATCGGGACATCCGCGCAGACCCAGAGAGGGCTACGCACGGTCTCACGCAGCGGGCGGTACGACCACGGATCAACGCGCTGCAGGGCCGGAGAGGAGAAGGCCGGCACCATGCGACACTCCAGTGGTGCCATATCCACCGCATCGAGCTGGCGACTGTCGAGCAGCGACACGAAGGAGGTGCGATCGCTCGTCAAGCGCTCCAGCACCTCTTGCACGCGACCTCCACCCCGAGCCGGAGCAGACGATGGTGCTGTCGCTGTCGTCGTGGTAGTGGTGGTGGTGGCGAAGGTGCCAGTCGGCTGGTGCTGCGACACAGCCGCGGCGAAGTGAGGTCCGTAGTAGAGCTTCAGATTTCCCAACAGCGGTGGCGGGGCCGCGCGTGGAAGGCCGCGTGCCGCACGTGCGGGTTGTGCGGCCGCGGCGGCTGAGCTTTCGAGTGACTCGGCGAGTGCCATGGCCTCATGAAGGACGCCTCCACCTCCACCCCCGCCTCCGCTGCCGGCGGTAAGGCCCGAGAGCAGCGCATCGAGTCGCACCTGCGACATCTGATCGACCTCCAGCCACGTGCGGCGCAGCAGACGAAGGAGCAGGCGCATCTGACGCAGCGATTGTGACCCAAACAGCGGCGCGTCGGTGGCATCCGATGACCACAAGGACGAGGTCAAGGCCCGCAGATCTGCTGTGGCGTGGAGGGACCCGCGCGAGCGACGTCCATGCGCACGGCGAGGCAGACCACTGGCAGCGGAGGCAGCGCGTGCGTCGCGCGCAGAATGGCTGATGGCGTCCTCGTCATTGAACTCATCTTCCTCCATTTCGTCGTCGTCGTCGTCGTTCTCCGCTGCCGTGGGGTCGCGCGCGTTTGTTTGCTCGGGCCGCGATGAACGTGAGGCGGCCGACGTGGACGCACTCTCTTCGCTGGCATCTTGCTCGACGCGCAGGGCTTGTCCAAGCTGGCGGAGCAGATCCTTCGCGGCGAGCTGATCGACCGGGTCAAAGACACCGTCCCAGTACGTCAGCACATCAGGCGGTGTGCGTCCACCACCCGCACCGGATGCGGCCGTCGTGAGATCGGTGTGGTGCCGCTGTCGGTAGTGAGCCTCGCGACGTCGCCGCTCCATCGTTTCTTCGCCAAACGCCTCCATAATGAGGCTGAAGAGGTGCTGGCGATACTCGCTGGTCTGGTTGACGCCGCGCATGCCTACGGGCGGTGAGGCACTGGCCATCGCATTCGACGACGTCATCGCGTTGTTGTTGTTGTCGTCGTCGTCGTCGCTCTCACGAGCTGCGGTCCTGTTGCGCTTGGGGGCCGACAAGTACGATGTCCGTCGAGGCACGGCGCCTCTCCCCGCCGCGCGCTGCCGCTTCGCCGCTTCCGCCGCTTCGCTGGTGGCTTCATCCCAGTTGGAGTACATGGCGAGGAGGCCGAGCAGGGCGTGTGGGTGATAGAAACCATGCGCGATGATGCGCTGCAGCACCTCGAGCTGGCCACAGAAGAGACCAACGTAGAGCAGCACCATGCGCGAGTCCATGTCCTCGTTGCCCTTCAAGTACGAGACCGACGGAGAAGTGGCGAGCTGGGCAAACACGTCGAGACGGCCTTCGCTGACAGCGCGCAGCATGACGTGCGTCAGGTCCGGCAGTGCGCGCGACGCCCGCAGAACACCGTTGGCATCGCTGCTGTACACCAGGCGCGCTGTCGTGGTGACCATGTATTCCTCGGGCACAATGTGCAGCAGCTGCGACAGGGCAAAGGGGTCAATGACCTCCTTGACGTACCACTCGACAAAGTTCTCAATTTGGCACTCGCCCGTGCTCGCCGCCGCCCGTCGACGCGATGGAGATGCGTGTGAGGCAGAGGTGGCGTGGGCAGCGGTTGGCGAGGCAGAACCACTCGAGAGCGCGGCGGAGGCCGGCTTGTCCGTGACGACGTGGCTACTGTGCCGGGGAGACGCACGCAAGGCCAGCACGCGGGCGGAAAAGGCCAGCAGCAGTTCGTTCCGCACGCGAGAGACGACCTCGGCCGGCTGGCATGGCAGTCGCAGCTGCGACTTGAGCGCACCAACCCGCTGCGCGAGCGCCGCTTCCACGCGTCGACGTTTCAGCTCCACCGGTGTCAGGCGTCGGGAGGCGCGGTCGTGGGCACTGGCGCCATGCGGCGAGGACGTCTCCATGGCCGCGTCGGAGGCAAACGGGTTCGTGGCGGCCGCGCTGCCGCCCCCGTCCGCGCGGAAGATCTCGCGCGCATCAATGAGCGCGGCCACGCCATCCGTGCCACCGCTGTTGTTGTCGTGGCCCACCGCAGCACGCCCCGCTCCTCCGCCTCCTTCGCCGTTCGAGGACGCGACCAGGTTCTGCAAACGACGGCGACGTTCTTGCCGACGCCGCTGCTTCCACTGCGCGCGCGTTTCGCCCGCGTCTAGGCCATCATCACGTCCGTCGTGCACCTTGTTGTGGCCGCCGACCGCGTCATGACGCTCGTCGTCGTCCTCGCTGTCGTCGTCGTCGTCCTCCTCCTCTGCATCGCCGTCGCCGCCCCGCCCTTGCTGGCCGAGGACGCCCTCCAGTTGCTCCAGGCGACGCATGACAAAGTAGACCTTCTCGAGACGCTCCTGCGTGGCCGTACGGCGAGCCTCGTAGCGCTCCAGCGGCTTCGCCTGCCGGGCATGACGCTCAGCGCGATGGAAGCTCGAGCTCTGCCGAGCGGCGTGCGTCTGGGCCGCCACGCTCTCGGCACTGTCTGTCATCTCAATGTCCTCCTCCAGGACCTCGTAGTACGCAGAGAGCACGTCGCGCCGGTTGCAGAGCACAAAAAAGTGTCGCTCAAGGGCATCGGCGGCCTCTTGCAAGTGATCGTAGGCCATGTGAAGAGCGGTTTCGCGCTCGAGAAACAGCTTCCGGTTCTGATCGCGCCGCTCGCGTGATTTGGGTGAGCTGGCCTCCAAAGGACTGCTCGGTGCACCGCCCGGCGCCGCGCCTGCCGCGGTCGAGGTGCCGCTGTTGCGCGAGGTTGGCGGCGGAATCGTCAGCACCCACGCTGTGAGCCACGCATCGAACCGGTCGACCGCACAAATACACGGATCGATCGGTGCCGTAGCGGGGCTCGCTGTTGTTGTTGTCATCGTCGTCATCGTCGTCGACGCAGCGGGCGTGACACGGGGGAAAGGAAGGAGGACGCTGGCGCTGTCCTCCCCGCTGGCGGCGATGGTGGCGGTGAGGGTCTGGTTGGCGTGTGCCTGCGCACCGGACGTGGAGCGCACGGAGCTCGCGCGCTGTGTTTGGCGCCGGCCCGATCGACCCGAGTTGGGCCTGCTGGTCGTGACCGTCGAGAACAACTTGGACTGCGCGCCGTCCACAGACGGATTTGACGACTTGAGTGTGGCGTCCGCGCTCGGTGCGGTGTCGCCTAGCGCACTCACGGCAGTTCGCGCGGGTAACTTCACCGGCGGCACCGATGTGTGTGTGAAATGGGCATTGTTATACATTGACTTTGTGCTTGCCCGTGGCTTCAGTCTTTTTTTTTTTTCGTCTGTGCTTTTTTTTTTTCCTGTTGCGATTGACGCAATCTTACGAAGTGTGTACTTGCGTGGTTGTAATTTACAAGAGATGGGTAAGTCACACACAGTGTTGGGAATAAATGTGTCCAAACGACAACAACAAAGACAACACAGAGGCAAATGCAAAAAGTTCAACTCAGTGAAGAACGCCAATATTAAAGATCTTCTGAAGGCAGGAGAGAAATCCCATGTAGAAGACAAAAGGGGAAAAAGAAAGAAAGAGTGTGATCGAAACATGAGGAGAATTTTGTGAGCACGACGCCCACGCATTTGGATGTGATGCTGTTGGGCCCAAGGATAGTTCTTGCCAGACACAAGCGGGCTTTCATGTGGAGATGTACAATGCAGGCCTGTCGCAACAGCCAGCCAATCACACAAAAGGGATGGAAAGAGGTAGACGTATGACCACACCTCAGAAATAACTGTGGGTGGAGACAAAACGTCACACGTAAAAGGTGGACTTTCCCGTCCGGGCTCTTTTGGAGCTCGTCCGAGTCTTTCCGATCTGCACACGAGATGATGAGGATACACGAAAGGGGCCTACAGCTTTGCTTGTTCTGTTGAGATCTCTCTGTTTGTTTCTGTTTTTTTTTTTTTGCAGTTGATTGACATCACTAATAAACGCACCGCATAATCACCAAAAAATATCAGAGGTAAGCTTGGGAAGAACAGAGAGAGAAGAAAACCATAACATGCGGCCTTCTCGCTTCTGAGTTGCATACCTACTGCGAACAATAAACATGGTCCAGACGTCGTCTCCGACGTGATCAGCACCCTGATAGTCTAGACCTCAGTCTCTCTCCTCTGTTTCCTTCAGTTTTTTTTTGTTGCCTTGGCTTTAGCTGGCAATCAGACTGGTCTGCTCGCCAATGGTCTTGGAGACCTCCATCACCTGGTCCTTCCACTTGCCGACGTGCTGTGCGAGCTCACGCACCTCCGCGCGGCTGAGCACGCGCGGCTGCACCCACGAGATGTGCACCTTCTTCTCCAAGCCATCGATCTTTCCCTGCACAATACCTTGCGCGAGGGCCGCCAGAAGCAGGGGCTCCGCCTCGCTCTCCGCTACCTCGCAGCGATGGGCGACGGTCGAGAACTGAAACGTGCGCTCGCTGAAAGGGGTATAGAAGACGAGGTGTAGAAGCGCCATCATGCGCACCTTCTTGCGCAGGTCCGCCGCCGCCTCGACAAGGTCCGGCACGCGCGCCAGCTGCGCCTGCTGAGCGTTGTAGAAATCCTCAAAACGGCCAACGTTGCCCTCGTTGCACAGCTTGAGCATCTCCAGCACCCACCCGTCACCGCCGTTGGCGGAGAGATGGGAGACGAACGGTGCAAAGTTCAGGAGCTTGCCAAAGTTGAAGATCTCCTCCGACAGCAGCGCGGCGACGGCGGCCTTGAACGCCAGGGCGTTCATCTCGGGCTCCAGGATCGGCATGTCCGCCTTCTGGGAGTAGTTGACAATGTTGAACACGTTGGCGTAGTAGCGCGTGTACATCTGACGGACCTCAAAGTCGCGGCCGCGGGCCTTGCTGTGCAGCGCCACCACCACCGGCTCCACCTCGTGCTGCTGGAGCGTCTCCAGGTGCTGCTCCACTTCCTCCAGAATCTTGCGGGCCGTGTGCGGGCCCGAGCCTGGCTGCGCGGCGAGCACCTTGGCCGCGCTCGGGGTCTCCTCCTCGAGAAGCAGCAGCGCGCGAATGCACTGGGCAGCGTAGTTGGCCTGAACCTCGTTCTGGCCAATCAGCATCGCGCAGGCACCCTCGACAAGCGTCAGCGCCTTCTGCAGCGTGCTCTCCGGGGAGAAGCAGGTGTAGTAGACGAGCTTCACGTAAGCCACCGGCGAGACGTCGGTCCGTACAGCGCGGAGTACGGAGTCGTGCAGTTCGTAGGCGCGACCGAGGACGAGTGGGTCTTGAATGGCTGTCAGGAGCGCCTCCGTGAGCTCATACCAGTGCGCCATCTGCAGCTGCGAGGCGGCCTTCTCGACGAGATCTGCGGTGCCCGCCGCGCCGGCCTCACGCAGCTCATTGCCGAGTGTCAGAAGATACACACTCGCGTCCTCACGTTGCATTTTTTTTTTGCAGATGGGTCTGTGTCTGTGTGTGTGTGTGTGTGTGTGTGTGTGTGTGTGTGTGTGTGTCTGTGTTTGGAATTAAACGGTGTTCCTGTTGAGCACTCGATAATGAGAAACTGAAACAGATGAATGAATAAGAGCAATCTTGGATGAGCTAGTGGGAAGCAAGTACACACAAGCACAAGAGTACTGAAATAGAAAAATCTGTTTTCTTTTGTTCTCTCTTTTTTGTTGGAGCTATGATCATGAAAGATTGAGAAAGAAGAAGAAGAAGAAAAAGAGCACACACGTAGGAACAGTGGAAAAAAAAAAGGATGATGAAAAATTAGATGGTGATGAGTGTGGAAAGAGGAGGGGGAGGGGTAGCAAATTGTTTCTAGTGACGAGTACGTAAATCAGGTGCCACGTACACCTGCTGCAATAGGGAAGAGATTCCATATCGCTGTTTCTCTCTGTCTTAGTTTTTTTTTCCCCTTTTGACTGCTCGAACGAGTCCAATACCAACAAAAAGAAAATACAAACAAACAATGAAAGACATAGATGTTAAACGTATCAACTTATTTGCTTCTAGTTATTTCTAGATCAATGCATATCACGCATATGCCGTATCGTTTCGTCTTTGATTTTTTGTTTTTACAGGTTCACAACATGAAATATCTCTCTCTCTATCTATTGCTAATATGCGTTCGGGACGGAGATACGCTCCGGAGTAGACCACGCAGATCACGCGCTGTGAACTAGACGACTATACAGAATGGAAAAGAGAAGAAGAAGAAGAAAGAAAGAAAAAAAAAAGCACAACACAAAAAGAAACTTACTTCGCAGTCTCGGCGGCATCGCGCTGCTGATGAGGAAGCACCACCGTCTGCATCAGGTACTTCTGCATACCCTCAATGAAGAACCACATCAGCACAACCTGCGGCATGCACCGCACTGCCTCCATCGTCGCGCCGGCGTACCAGCCGCGAATGCCCTCCTTCGCGTACAGCTGACGCAGACAGTCGACGACACCCTTGTAAACGGTCTTGTCGCCACCTTGGCCAGACATGCCGATGCGACGCTTAGCCACATCCAAGGGAAAGGCCACCGCAATCGACGCGAGAGCCGCCAGTGCACCGCCAACCATCGTGGAGACCACGTTGCGCGCCTGGTAGTTGTTGGGAAAGATGACGCTGTTGGGGTTGTCAAGAATGCCGTACTTGACGGTCTCGTAGGTGGCGAAGCTGATGAGAATGTCGGGCACGCGCTGCACCAGCGAGGCCCCGAGCCCGCGGTAAAAGTTGCGGATCGAATTGGTTTCCCGGTAGACAATCCGCACCGTGTTGAAAATGCCGGTGAACTGCCTCTCACCAGACATGAGGCGCAGGCGCACGACCTCACCGGGGTACACGGCCGCCCCGGCGATCGTGGCGGAGACACCGCCGGCGCCGCACTTCATCATGAACTTTTCAAACATCTCCGTGGAGCGTCCGCTGTCGTCCTCGCCGCGATCACGTCGGGCCTGCTTCTGCCGCGTGAGCCAGTCCTGCAGAAAGAACTTCACCTTGGTGTAGAGCAGAAACTGGATGCCGCTGTACGGAACGCGAATGATCATGGACGTCAGGTTGCCGCGCCAGAAGCCCTTGAGCCCCTCCTTCTGGTAAATGTAGCCGGCGAGCTGAAACGTGTTCAGCTCGCGGTGCTGGCCAAGTTGCTGGAGCACCACTACGCGCTGAAAAGGGCAAAGCAGAGACTTGGCCAGCGCACCACCGAGGCCGCCCGACACCACGTCTACCCATGCCGGGTACTTGGTCTCGCTGCTCTTGCCCGGCGAGGACGACGGGGCCGTCTTGGACGCGCTAGACATGATGCACTATTCGGAGGCCGCTTTTTTTTTTTAAATATTCTTGTGGAGAGGATGAGTAGGATTCACTGTCAATGCGTCGAAGTGAGAATCAGAAAATGAAAAGTAAAGAGGTGAAGGGGTGAGGAGAGAAAGGACTGAATGATAGACGAACGCACACAACAAAACACCCACAATAGAAACATGAGTGGCGCGATGCCATTCCAGTGACCGCTCACTGCGGGGCTCACAAAATCAGAGGAGGACAGTGCCGCGAGGATGGCAGCCAATCGCTCAGTAAACGTGTGAATGCCCAGCAGCGTGGGCAAGGTCAGTCAGTGCATCGCTCGTGAATGACAGCAGGAGCAACGCCATGAAGTGCTTCATCGACGCGTCTCTTCGACGAGCCTCTGACGGGCTCAGCTTTTTTTGTAGATTTTTTTTTAAATGCGTGCAAGTAGAAACAAAAAGAGGAGATATCGAGTAGAAGAAAAAAACAACAACAACAGCCAAAATACAAACGGACACACATCCCAGGTACGAATATTGCAGGGAGTGCTGATGAAAGAGAGTGAGAGTGAGAGAGAGAGAAAATAAACGACCTGATATACATGGAAGCGTGGCTTCTTCGCCCTCTCTTTTCTGTGTGTTTCATTGCATTCGCAATGCTCTTGCTGCGTAATTTAGGGAAACCACTGCAAACACACTTTCGATCAAAAACTCTCATCACACACACACACACACACATACATGACGAGCGAATACATCATTCGCTCACAGTGATGGAAGGCAACCTCTAGTCTAAGAAAGATTAAAAAACACACAATAGTTGCATTTTTCTGTGTTGCCAGATCCGACGCTCATATTTTTCTTCACTGTCAACACAAACACCTCTATGACACACTCTGCCTCAACGCAGCCACGGCGGTGTCTCGCGACCAGAGTCGTCGTTGTCGTCGTTCACGGCCGGTGCCGGTGCGAGGACGTCATCCTCCACCACATCATCATCGCCATCAAGCGCTGCGTCGAGAACATCCTCCGCCTTCTTCGCCAGTGTCGGTGGCGTCACACCCGACTGCCCGCCGAACATATCGTCCACGACGTCTGGCGTGTCTGACAGGAACGGATGATGACGGACGTCGATCGCCGCCCCACTGGGCTTCGATGCCGCCGCCGCCGCCGTCTCCTTCTTGCCCTTTTCCAAACCCTGCAAGAGGCGCGCGTTGTCTTCATCAATGGCGCGAAGAACGTCATCGATGCTGTCTTCCCGCGCTGCCGAGGCCGGCGATGGGGCGTACGCATTGCCCGCCCGCACGTCGAGGTCATCCGGCTCCAGCTCAGGCAACTTGGGATTCGACTTGGGCGTCTGCTTCGACGAGTGGGCACCCTTGGACGGCGAGTTCGCTGCGGAGGAGACCGCCGACGGCTGACGTCCCTTCTTCTGCGGCGACAGCCCCGCGCTAGGCCGACGACGGGCCGCATTCGCCGCGCCCGTGTGCGTACTGCTGCTACGACGACGGACCGCACCCGCACCCGCACCACCACTGACCCGACGAGGTCCACCAGCACCGCCAGCCCCACCAGCCCCACCAGCCCCACCAGCCCCACCACCAGCCCCACCAGCCCCACCAGCCCCACCACTGCGGACGGAGGGCCGCGCACCCACGCGGTGCGAAGGTGTGGCCCCCGAGAGCTTCGCCTCTGCGGAGGCCGGTGCGCGAAGGCCTTCGCCCACGCTCGGACGGCGACTCGGACGACGCGATTGCGGTGTGTTCGCGCGCGGCGGACCAGCAATGGGCTTGACACCCTTCTTCTTCTTTGCCGCTGCCGCAGCGGACGGGCTCGCATTAGCCGGCATCACGCCGGGCAGCTCTCGCGCCTTGGTGTAGACCTCCCCGCCCGTGTTCGCGGCGATGATCGCCTCGCGCTGCTCAATCTTCTGGAGGAGCTCGGACTTCTCCGCCTCGAGTGCCTGGCGTTGGCGCGCGTAGGCATCGAGGAGATCGGCGGAGATGTCGTCTGCCCCTGCCCCACCGGCTCCACTGGCGTCGCTGATGCCGCGGCTGGCGCGACGACGGGGTGTGTTGTCGCCGAGGTGGTTCGCCATGCCTTGGTTGATCGCGTTCGTGTACACGGCGATGGCGGTCTTGGCCCTCTCCACCGACTTCTGCGCCTGCACGTAGCGCTCCTGCAGGGCCTCGAACTCCTTGGGCGTGATGTTTGCGCACTTTTGAGCAGCAATTTCCTTTTCCATCTTCTCGCACTGGCGCTGCATGACATCACGAGACTCCTCTGACTTTTTGATGCGGCTTGTCATCTCACGTCGCTGGCGCTCGAGGCTGGCGAGGCTGTAGAGGCCTTCGTTCACCTGCCGCTGCTCCAGCACCGCCGCGTCGGGCTGACGACGGTGTACTTCTTCGATGGTGTGTGCGGCACGTTTATCGCGCGAGGTCAAGGCACGCTTCGCCTTCTGTGCCTCAGCGAGTCGGTTCTTGGCGGCGATCAGCTGCTTCTGCGCGCGGGCGACCAAGAAGGCCACGCTCATCACCTCGTTGCCTTCATAGCTGGCCACCTCGGCCTCCATCTCCGCATTGTCCTTGCGCAGGCGCGCCAGCCGCTTCGCCCGATCTGCCGCACTGGACTTCGCCCCACTGCGCGCGCGCTGCTGTTGCTGTTGCTTCTGACGCTGACGCAGCAGTTTTTCTTCGCGCTCCTGCTGCGTGATGCGGCCATTCCACTCCTCAATTTCACGTCGCAGGGCCACACAACGTGCCAGCAGCGCCTCACGCTCCGCCGTGTCGTCGCTACTGAGCGTCTTTGCGGTCGGCACCGCTGCGGCCGACGGTGGAGCGCGAGACTGCGCGGCACGCGCATCAGCGCCGTCGTCGTCCTCGTCCTCCTCGTCTTCCTCGCCTGGAGCCGGGTACACGCCGTTGAACCGATCGTACTTGGACGAGGCCCCGGCCGCGGCGTTCACCTGGCGGCGTGGGCGGCGACCTGGGAGGCTCGCACTTGCCGAGTTGCGCTGGACGTCCGCCCCCGCAGGGGCCTCGGTGGGATAGGCACCAGCCGGCTTCTGTCCGAGCGGCGGCAGCAGGCCGCTGCCTTGGGTGTGTCGACGACGACTTTCGCTGCTGGAGCGGCGACTCGACTCGGACGGGGTCGCGGCCTTCGCCGGAGATGCGCGTGCCGAGGAGGTCGGGGAGGACGACGGTGAAAGGGAGGAGGAGGCCGCCGAGGAGGACCGCGAAGAGGACGACGAGGCAGCGGCCGAGGCGTGGCGCACGCCGTCGTCCGTCGGCACCGGCAGTGTTTGGCTGGGGTGATCGACGATGGAGGCGGCGGTGCTGGACTTGTACGACTGGTAGTCCGGACGATCGCCCCCGCCGGCGACCGGTGGGCTGACGGGGCCCTGCAAGCTGATCGGCACAACATGCTGTGCCGTGTTGCCGCTGGAGCGCCTCTTCTCTGGTGACGGCGCCTTGACACTGGCGTCTTCGCTGTCGCTGTCACTGACAGCGCCGGTGCCGGGATCCTTCGCGGAGGCAGCCCGCGTGGAGGCCCCGTTACTTTTGCGCGCGTGATCGTCCTCGTCGATGGTGCTGGCATCCACAGAGTCACCGAGCTCGCGCCACGGGTCCTTGGCGGACATGGTGCTCGCCTTGGCGTCCTTCTTGTTTTTGGGGCGGCCACTGTTGTCCCCGTCCGTACTGGAGAGCTCGTGTGCGTAGTCGGCCTCCTCGTCATCCTCGTCAAGGCGCTGCACAGTGGTGAACTTGGACACGTGCATCGCGTGCTTTACGTTGGCCCCACCGGCGGCCAGGCGCTCGGCGGTCACGTCTTGCTTGGGGATCGACGTACGCTGCGATGTCGGCGAGTAGGCCGCCCCACCAATCTTGCTGGTGCTCGTGTCCGCGACGTGAGCTTCCGTCGGGTACGTGTGGCCTTCTGTTGGGTACAACTGACCTTTGGAGCCCAAACTAAGAGACCTGGATCGCCCAGACGCCATCGGCGACCGTGCCATCAGATCAGCAACGGCGCGCACAGGGTACGTCGGGCTCTGCGACCGTCCATGAGGGCTGCGCGCGAGCGAGTTGGTCGCCGTCGTGTAGGTGTCCGAGCTCTGGTAGCTAGAAAAGTGATCGGCATCCAGTGCGCTGGGCGAGGGGTTGCTCTTCTTCCTTGGTGTCAACACCAGTCTCGGCGAGTCGCTCGGGGTGGAGAGCTCGTCAAAGTCATCCGAGTAGGCGTCAGACATGAGTGTGTGTATGTGTGTGTGTGTAGGTGTATATGTGGCTGATACTTGTATTGGTACAACTGGTATAGTGTGTGCGTGTGTGTGTCGGGGAAACGAAAGAAAAAGAAATTCTAATGAGACACCACGATTCGCGTGTCGGCGAAAAAAAGGTAGCGAAAAAAAGAATGAATGGAAAAAGAAAAAGACAAGGTTCGGGGTGGTTCTTGTCTCAACAAGCAAACAAAATCCAGATGAACTAGGTGGAACAGACAAACGAGACAGGACATATGTGAAGGAGAAAGAGAGAGGAGGAGGAGGAAGGATGATTGAATGAGCACAATCGGTCACACAGACAAGACACAAGTCGTTTCCACAGGAGGGAAAGATCCAAACACACAAGAGGGAACAAGGAAAACGGAGTCGTACCTTTGATCAAGGAGACGATCTAGTAGATAGCTCCGCCGACGATTTAGCAGTCGAGAGGAGCCCGCCGCATAACTCAGGTCCCATCGTTTTTGTACCATGGCGTTTTTTTAAACAATTATTGTTTTCATTGCGCATAAACTCAAATAATAATAAGCCCACTAGACACACAAGCAGCAATGAAGAAAAAAACCTCGTAGTCCGCGCATAATCAGTAGACGATCTCGGTGAACCAGAGCACGTAGAACAGAACAAGGGCAGAGACGACGAGGATGACGGAGAGAATGTTGAACGTGCGGCCGCCAAATTTTTCGTCAAAGTCGAGGTAGTCGGTACTGGTGACCGCACTCCTCTTCTTCTTCTTGTTGGCTTCCTTGGCCTCGGAGCTCTTGGCCTCGACATCCTCATCCATGCGCGTGTTCGCCGCTGAGAAAGCACCCGCGCCGCCGCCGCCGCCGGTGCTACGCTGCAGCTCCGCGCGCATCGCCGCCACGTTCGCCGCGGCCTGGTCACGCGCGTCCTTGATAGCCGCGAGTTGCGCGAGCTTCGCGGCGTGCGCCCGCTTCCGCTCGGCCTTGGCCGCATCCATGCCCGCCGCCGTGGAAGACGCGTTCGCCGTTGTGACGGGCATCGCGGCAGCCGTGGTGTTGGACGGGTTCATGTACGGGTTCTGCGTGGTGTTCGGGTCAGCGTAGGAGCCTTGGTAGGGGTAGGAGTACGGGCCTCTGCGCGTCACGTTGCCGACTGGGGAGGAGGAGGACGAGGGTGCGGCAGGAAACGTTTGCATGATAATGCGTGGAGATTAAAAAGGGTTTCGCGTAGCGAAGCGGGAACAGCCACAAAAAAAGATAGACTTAGTGGTAATGAATCAACACTGGGAGAAGTGGGAGGGAAAGAGAAGTGTATGTGTGTATGTGTGTATGTGTGTGTGCGCGCGTGCGTGCATGAAATGAGGCGGGCAGCAACGCACCGAACAAAGAACTGATCGAGGAATGGAAAACGCTTCTGGTCGGTGGAAAAAAAAAACGCACGCGAATTTCCACCCAAACATCCGCGATCGTCTTGACGTATTCGTGCGTGAGCAACGAATAGCGCGGACAAGAATAGTCAAGCCATGCACACATGCGCCAGCACGCTACGACAGCGCAAACGAAATCACAAACTTTTCTTTTTCTTTTTGCTTTTTGCCACGACTTTCTGTTGACTGACAACAAAACAAGCACAGATGGAAAAATCATCACACTCTAACTGTAAAAAAAAAAGGCAAAAATAAAAAAAGGAGTCGCAATCACCACGACTTCACGCACAATAAGAGGCGAGACTTTTAAAAAGACAGGAGCGGGCGTCTGGCGAGCGCGTCGTCGTGCATGAGGATCCCCCACGTCCGTCGCCACAGAGCCAGCACCGGTGAGTGCGGCAACCACCACGTCAGCAGGTACACAAAGAACAAGAACGGAATGAAGCCGTGCCCGCCGACTGCCCGACCCGCACCAGCTTGACCAGGCTGCTGCCAGACCGTCACGTTGGACGCGTTGATGGCGCTCGCCACATCGCCCAGTGCGGGGTTCGTGTAGAGGCCTGCAACAGTGGACGCGAACGTATTCCACGCGCTGACGATGGCCGGATGCGCGGCATGAGCTGGCGCCGCACTAGTCGCAGCACGACCAACACCAACACCACTCCCGTTGTTGCGTGTTGCTTTCGTGGCCGTGCTCTTTTGCCCAGCTGTGGCGCGTGCGTACGCGCTGTACGCGGCGTGGCCCTGTTGTGGCTCGTTGCGGCCGCCGTGCGTGTAGTACGCACCGTTTTGATAGTACGTGTGCGGCTTGCCGTCGAGGCCGCCCTGGGAGTAGGCGGCCACCGTGACACGAGCCGTCGTGTCGTGTCCGTGGCGTGACTCGTGCGGCGTCTGGCTCGACGACGTGTGCCACCACCACGACGACGACGGCCACCAGCCGCGCGCCGCACGTGGGGCATGCGGGTTCAGCACATCGCGAACGTGCTCGAGGGCATCCAGCACCCCGGCATCCACAGAGCTGTCCAGACCCACCAGCGGCAGCACCACACTCTGAAGCACTTCGGTGGTGCCACGGAGTGCGGTCTGGCACCAGCCACCGTTGACGTGCACCACCCAGTTCATGAGGCTCTGGTAGCACACGTACAGGCCAATATGCAGGAGACACACACTGATAAGGCACAGGCACAGCGCGGGCGAGTGTCCTTGAAGGCCCAGCACAAGGCGGCTCCAGAGGGTGGACAGGCACGCTTGAATTTGCAGCACGCGGGTGATCATCGCCTGTGCGGGGAAGTCGTGCTGACGCTCCAGCAGGGCCGCCGCTGCGCCTTCGGACTGGCGGTACAAGAGACTCGTGCGATCGTCGAGAAGGGGCATGTAGTTTTCACGCGCGTGCAAGGGCCGCGCAATCCGCTGCGACGCCGGACGCCACTGCAGGCTCTGGCAGCCCAGTGCAGAGCGCACCAGGCACACGAGGCTATACACGGCGGCGAGCGCGAGCGCAACGCACAGCGCGAGACCGGGGTGCTGGCTCACCCAGACCGACACGGACACGTAGATGAGCACGCGTGTGGAGCTGAGCTGCCAGGCGAGCGCCTGCCGCACATCGCGCGCAATGAAAAAAAGGCGCTCGTGGCGGCGGCTGGCCTCGTAGTTGATCGGCACCAGCCACGACCAGCGCGAGGCAAAGAGCAGCAGCACGCGTGCCAGCGGTGAAATCCCCAGTGGCGCGGCGTTCTGCCATTGTGGCGTCCGATCGAGGAAGGGGTTCTCAAACACCTTGTGCACACCGACACGACGTTCGCCTGTGAAGCGCTCGCGCTGCTGGCCGAGGAAGCGGAAGTACTCGTCGACCGCTGGCACGACCGAGTCACGGAAGATGGGCAGAGGCACGGTCTCGTAGCTGTGCTGGTGGTGCTCCCACTGCCACTGCAGCAGCTGCTGCAGCTCGCGCACGCTGATGTTGTACGTCTCCAGCAACTGATGGATCTCGAGGGGCGTGGGGATGAGGCCCGCGTAAAGCAGCTCCTCGGCATCGCTCTTGACGACACCACCGCCCGCACCACGCACGAGCTGCTCGCTCCTCGGCACCACACGCAAGACGGTCGTCAGCGGCGCGACAAGATGTGCTTGGCGCCGAGTCGCCACCCTCTCCAACGCCTGCGCGAGCTCATCGCTGCGCTGCACGTGCAGCACCAGATCCAGCCCCGCGTTCTGCGTTACGAGGGCACGAGGTGGACCGGGTGGTGCGGTGTGGAGAGAGCCGCTCGCGGCGTAGTGATCGATCGTTGACTTGGTTGCCACAGCACCGGCATGCGGCGAAGACGACGACGCGGGAGGCCTTGATGGTGGTGGTGGTGGTGGTGGCCTACCAGAGCGAAAGGCGGACGCGTGCATCAGTGGACCAGACGGACCTGTGGTGTTGAGCGTGGCCAGAGTGGCCTTCTGACCCGTGTGCGCGCTTTGGCGTGCCGCAGCCATAATGCGTTTGCGACGCTCCAGCACCGACTCCGCCGCAGGCCCTGGCGTCATCGCTGTTGTCGTGGTTGCTGTTGTTGCTGTTGTTGTCATCGTCATCGGGTCTCCCATCGCGCGACTGAAGGGTGCCTGGCGGGATGCGGATGGGGCGGGGCCTGTTGCTACTGAGCGTGGGGTCGACGCCAAGGGTTGCTTGGAGCTCAGACGGCGCAACAAGCTTGCTGGCGGACCTCCATCACCACCGCGCACACCTCGCGGGGCTGGGGCCTCGCCGAACGGCGTCCTGTCACTCGTCGCCACCGCCGTCGCCGTTGCCGTGCGCGTCGAGGTCAGCTGTCCGGTCGTGTCAAACGTCATGGCGAGGCCACCGACCGCACGCCGACCGACTTCCGACGGCGCTCGCGGTGGGCTCGAGGCCGCCGATGTGGCGAACGAGGTGCGCGCGGAGAAGGCCGAGGCCGAGGCCGAGCACCCGTCCGTCCCGCCGCGTGCCAAAGTCAAGCCATGTTGGGCATCGGTCTCGGTGCGCGCGCATATGCGCAAGGTGCGCTCACGCACGAGGGCCTCTGCGCGATAGGCCACGTAGGCTTCACGAATGGCTTTGAGTGTGTTGACACGATGCTGCACGGCCGCGTAGGCCGCGATGCGATCGGAGAGAAACGCGGCACGTGCCTTGAAGCAGGCCGGGTCGGTCAAGAGCGGTGAGGTGCACAGGGGCGAGCCCGCACCCTGCCAGCCTCGTCGCAGTTGCAGCCACCACAGAGCCAGTCGATGACGCCAGGTGAAGCGCAGGCCGTCCGCTTGGAACTGACGACGCATGTGCCGATGACGAGCCCGTCGTTGACGCAGTGCGTCCTCGTCGGTGTGATTTGCCGAGGCGCCAGTCGCGGAGTGCGCAGGACGTTCTTTCGAGGCATCTGGCACGATGCGGACGCGCGTGGTGGATTTGAACAGACCAAAGAACCAGCGCTTCTCCACGACGAGGCTTTCCCCCGCCTTGGGCCGCCAGCCCGTCTGACTGGCACGCCCTCCTGCCCCGCGACCACCGGCGGCGTCCTCCGTGTTGTCCTCGGCATCGCTGTCGCTCTCGTGCCAGTAGCGGTCGTACTCGCTGTTCGCGTAGCGGCGCTCCTGCAGCCAGATCTCCTCCTGTGTGGGCAGGATGCACGCCACGGGCGTCTCGTGGAGCAGCGCGAGGAGATCGTTGACGTTGTGGAGTGCCACGCACACGCGCAGCTGCGGGTGGTGCGGGACGCGCAGCACAAAAATGAATGCCTGATCGCGCAGATAGAAGGGCTCCTGATAGACGTTCAGACGCTCCATGTAGCTCTCCCAGCCTCCCGACAAGCGATTCGGCTTCCGAGAGAGAAAGTACGAGACGCCTTCGGAGGCCCACGCGGCCTCGCACACATCGTGCTCGTCAGGACGTCCGCACGGCATCAGCAGCAGTGCATTCGCCATATCGCGCAGTGTAAAAGACACGTTCACCCCGTCGCAGGAATCGTCGACGAGGTCGGCCATGTACTTGAGCTTTTGCGATTCGGACTGGTACTGCCGGATGTTGTGCTCGGCGAGAAGGTCCTGCTCAGCAGCCTTGGCGGCCCCTTGCACAGTCGCACGCGTCGTTGTGGCGGCACTCGCCGTCGTCGTGGTCGTCATGCCTGCGATGCCCTTCACCGCGCGCGCGGCACCAAGGCTGCGTGCCTGCGCCTCGGCCTCCAACGCCGTCTGTGCCGGCGACAGGCAATCCGCCCAGTTCCACACCACCGGGGACGATGTCGTGTAGGCGGTCACATCGCCGTCCGCGCCAACACGGCGGCCGGCGGCCTCGGGCTCCGCGATGGTGACGGGGACTTCAAATCGCGCACGTTTGGGGTCGCTGCCCACCATGTAGTTGTCGCGCAGGCCCGCCTCGTAGGCGCCGGCGGCTGCGGCCTTGCGTGCGGCGAGGCGCTCACGGACAGAGGCGGCAGTACTGCGACTGGTGGCCACTCGACTGGCGGCTGTGCGTGCGCCGGCAGTCGCGCGCGGGTAGAGCGGCGGTCGCGTGCTGGCGGGGCCCGCTGACCGAGAGGACGGCAGAGGAGGTCGGCCGAGCACGGCGGGGTTGGCGGTACGCCGTGCCGTCGAGGTCGTTCCCCACGTGGGTGAGGACATCCTTGTGGCTGTGGCGGTGGCAGGTCGTGTGGAGGGACGGGCTTGGCGGAGGCCCGGCGCGGAGCTGAGCGCGTGCACCGGCCGGGACCACGCCGTGTCCATCGCGGTCACACCACGTGCACGGACGCGAGAGCCGGGCCTGCACGGCGTGTCATTGTATTCATTGATGGCAAATGTGGCACGGTAAAACCCGCAGTCCCCACGCCCAGACGCGGACGGCATCCCGAGCGTGTGACGCACGGCGGGAGCGGCGCTCGACATCCTCATCCTCGAAGTCGCCGACATGGATGACAGGGCACCGGGGAGAGGTGCGAAGGCGGTGGCGCGTGGGGCTGCGCGCCGTCCACCGATCCCGATCGCAGTGGTGTCGGCGTCACCACCGTAGCGATGACGGCTGCCGCTTGGCGAGAGCGGAGAGATGGGCGAGGTCAGCGCGAGGTCTCCGTCAGAGAAACGACCCTTGTCCCCACCAGCACCACCAGTGCCTGTGTAGCGCGGTCCGTACGGGTTCCACCCCGTGCCATCGCGTTGAATCGGCAACGGCGTGTGCCGGCCTCCGTCCTCGTAATCGTGGTGACTGTAGTGGCTTTCGTGACTCAGCACATTGGAGAAGCGCGCGCCTTGTCCGGGTGCACGTGTCTCTGGCCAGGGATTGGTTGGCTGTGTCCCCATCGTCGTCATCCGGGCGGTCCCACGTGGCGGAGGGCTGCTGAGGCCAAAGCCACCCCACGCCGCCGACGCGGTGCTTGCCGTGTTCGCTGTGTTGCCGAGAGTCATCCAGCTGGTGTTGTTGTTGTTGTTGTTGTTGTTGTTGAATGTGTTGTTGCTGTGGAACGGACTGGCACTGTGCGCACTGCCTCCGCCGCCAAACAGGTTGACCGTCGGACGGACTGCCGGTGTGGGGCTGCCACGCACTGGGAACGACGAGGCCTGCGTCTGGAACAGCGGCGTGGTCGACCGCCGCACTGTTGACAGGTGTACTGCCTCTGTGCTGAAGGGGTTGTGGTACATCCTCGACGAGCTCGTATTGTTGTTGTTGTTGTTGTTGTTGTTGTTATTGTAGCCGCCGGACTCAAACTCGAGCGCGCGGGCGGAGGCGAAGGAGGTGTGCGGCGGCGGTGTGTAGCTCCGTCGGGGCGGCACCTCGACTGGACGCGCCCCGAACGACAAGGACGACGCTGACGACGGTGGTGGTGGTGGTGGTGCCCCCCGGCGCGGCTGAGGCGGAGAGAACTGGAGCATGCCTGGGGCGTGTGCGGCGTGCGACGGTGCTGGACCGGGCATCTGGCTCGCGTGCCGCTGACTTGCGAGTACCGGCACATCGTCGAACGGCGTGTGCAATCGGGCGGAGGCGGCCTGATGGGTGCGGCTTGCCATGGTCGCACTCGCACTTCGACCAACGGGCACATCATCCCACCGTGAAAGGGATGCTGTAGTCGGCTGCCGACCGCCAACGGGCACATCATCCCACATCTGGGCCGGTGCGGCATTCGACTGACGTCCGCCAACAGGCCTCTCGTCGAACAAGTTGACTGGATGCGACTGGCGACCACCAACGGGTACATCATCCCACCGCTGAGGTGGTGCGGCATTCGACTGATGTCCGCCGACCGGTACATCGTCCCATCTCGAGAGTGGTGCTGGGCTGGGCTGGCGACCACCCACAGGCATCTCGTCAAACGCGTTGACTGGACGCGAGGACGGGGAGGCACGTGCCAGCGGCACAGACTTCGCAAACGGCGCCTCAAATGGAGAGGCCTGCGTCGCTCGTGGACGTCGTATCGTCGACGCAGGGCGTGCGCTACGTGGACGATCGGCCGCCGCTGACATCTGCGCAGACGAGGAGGAGGGCTGTGGAAGGGGCGTGTCCGCGCAGATGTCGAACGCCACGGCACGGTTTGCGGTCGCCGCGCGAGGCGGTCGGATCGGCGGCTCCGTTGTCGTCGCGGGAAACGTGAAAGCGACCCCGCCTTTCCGACCGCACGCGTCTGTCGCGGACTGCGGTGTGTTCACGTGACGCTCACCGAGAAGCACACCACCAGAACTGCCAATGTTGTTGTTGTTGTTGTTGCTAATCGGGTCGGTGCGGTGCACATCTTCCGCAGCACCTCTTGTTGCGGCGCGTGGCAGCGGCGCGGACGGGGTCAGCGAGGAGAGCGCACCGGCTCTCGTTGGCAGCGTGCCGAGCGTGCTCAAGACTGCTTCACCACGCACACCGGCCCCACGGCCAACACTGGTCTTCGCCTCCTCTGCCAGCTGCGCGGCCTTCTCCTTCGCCGCCTCCTCGTGCTGACGGCGACGATCGTGCGAGACAAAGAAGCCCAGATGAACGGCAGTCCGCGACCCGACGTCGCTGACGCAATCGGTGGAGCCCAGCACAACGGGCATCCACTGAAGGGCCTCCTGGCAGTACGGCGTGCGTTGCACGGGGAGAGAGAGCCACGTGTGGTCCACAAGCCCGCGACACGTGAAGTCGCGGCTTTGCTCACTCTTGGCAGCACCGTGCGGACGACCCTCCGTCGTGCCGGCGGTGTGCTGGCCGCCACCGACACCATCGCCAAAGAGCTGACCTCGCGCCATGTGCTGCTGCTTCTCGGTAAAGAGCGAGCCGTCGAGCACGGCGGTGCCGTCCAGCACGGCGACGGAGACAACAGGGCGGATGCCGCCGAAGCGGAGCTTGTGCTGCGCCAAGGAGGAGCTGGCCAGTGCCTTGAAAAGATCCACCACTGGCAGCCCAGATGATGACGACGACGATGATGAAGTCGAAGTCGACGGCAGGCCGCTGCGGCCAGACCCCGTTTCCTTCTCGTTCGTCCCATGAGACCCCGCCAGGTACTCAGGCAGACGCGCGCCTTTCAGGCGAAGACTTTCCGGCGCGTGCTTCGGGTTCCCCGAGATGTCGTTGCACGTGAGGGAGACCTTGACGAGCAGGTAACCGTCCGTCGCGGAGACCAGCGTGGAGAAGCGGGCGGGTGCGCTCACCGTGCTGCGGCGATGGTGCGTGGACGCTTCTCGACGACGCCCACGAGCCTCGTCAGCGCCGCCCCCCACGGGGCCGTCCACCCCTGCCTCCGCCTGGGACACCTCGCCAGCGCGCAACTCGTCGCTGCGATCGGGCGACGTGGCGCGCGACGCCTGACGTGAGGCAACCAGGCCGTCCTCGGTGATGTAGTAGAGCTTGCCGGGCTCGAGCCCGCGTGCCTCGGCGCCGTCTGCACCGCTGAGGAGCCCTGACATGCGCGATGGGGCGTAGACCTTGCGTGATGCCGACGTGCGCGCGTGGTCTGTCGACGCGCGAACTGTCAGACGCGAGGTCTCCGCGGTGGCGGCACCGGACCGTGCCCCATCGGCTGTGGTTGCCCTCGTTGGAGAAACGGCGAGGCTCAGGTCGGAGATGAGACCGAGCGTGATGGTGTGTGGCGCGTACGCGGCCCGGCCTGACTTGGCGTAGTAGAGAGGGTTGACGTCGTCCATGACCATGTGGTAGCAGTCACACGGCACGAGCGAGTAGAGGAGCCGTGTCGCTCCTTCGCAGGAGACTCCAGGGATGCGCTGCGGAGACACTGAAGGGAGAGGCGCGGCCGTCGACTTCATCGCTGGCGGTGAGTGCGTCGCTTTGGCTGTAGCTTGTTCGTGTGCGTGTGCAGGTGCTGGTGCTGTGATGGCGTCACAGGAGTCTGCAGAGGCAACAGGCAGCGTCCTATTTTCTTCTGCGCACGACCGCCTCGCCGCTTCCGTCACCGCCTCCAAACGCTTGCGGGCGTCGGCGTCGGCGTCGGCGTCGGCGGTGGAGGACGACGGTGCTGGTGGCGCTGCCACTTCGACAAGCACGGCGTCCTCCCTCTCCGCACCGGCTGCCGCTGTCGGGGCCGTCTTCTTCTGCAAGCGTGCCAACAGTGCGGCTGGCGGCCCTTTGCCCTTCACCGGCTTCTTCCCAATGTTCACCCGCGCCTCTTCCTTTTGAATGCCGTCACTGTTTGCCTCTTCTTCATTCGCCTCTGCACGGCCTTCGCGCACTGGTCGTCGACACGCCCCTGCTGCTGCTGCTGGTGGTGGTGCGACGACGGCGGTGGTGAGCAGCCCCGCCTCGTTGGCCGCTGGCCTCGCCCCAGCACCGTCCTGCGGCCCTTCTTCGTTCACACAGACTTCGGCTCTGGGGGAGTTCATCGCCGTTGAGGTGGTGGTGGTGGTGGCGGCGCTGCTCGAAGCAGTCTTGGACTGCAGTCGAGCGAGAAGTGCGGCGGGCGGCCCTGTGCGCTTTCCTTTGGGTTTTCGTGCGTCCTCTGGCACCACATCTGCCTGCGCCTCATGCGCGCTCGAGGTGCGCGACAATGGTCGACGACGTGCCGGTGGGGCAATGACAATGACATCCTCCTGCTTGGCTTCTTGCTTCTGCTCTGCATACTGGGATACTTCATGAACGCGCTCTTGCATGTCCACGGCTGTAGCGGTGGTGGTGGTGGCGGTGGCCGCTGCGGTCTCTGTCGGAGCCACGGCCTCCTCCGTCGCCAGGCGCGAGGTCACCATGTTGGCGAGGATGGCCCGGCACTGTTTAAAAAAGCGGTGCTCGGCCTGGTCGCGCTCAGCACGATGACGCGATGGCATCTCCGACGCGAAAAAGTCCTTCATCGCGTCCTTGTGGTTCTCCGTGCGGCGCGCGTTCAAGGAGCCGAGCCACCCGTCTGCCGTGCTCTCATCCGCCTCTGGCGCGTGATCGTTCATCCCTTTGCTTGTGCCATCTTCCTGGGAGAGGCACTGCTGAAAGCGGAGCTCTTCGCGGGTGCGCATGTAAAAGTGCTGATCATCGGTGCTGAAAAGATTGAGCGGGAGCCGGTAGACGCTGAAGTGAATGGCCCGCGCGGCCTCGCGTGCACTCAGACGGCGCTGGCGGTCGCTGAGCTGTGGGGCCGCCCCGGTGGAGTCGCGCTTGTTCTTCTTCTTCTTGGCCTCCTCGGCCTGCGCGCGTTCCCACTGACGCTCGGCGAGCTCGTCCAGAGAGCCAGTCAGACCCTCGCCATCGACCTTGCGATTGCCATCGGTCGCGTGCTGCTCCTCGTCATCGTGGGTGGAGAGCACGTAGTGTGTGAAGTGGCCGTCCACCACGGTAAAGCGCGTCATGCCATCTGCGGACGCGTTCGAGAGGACGTCGTCGCTCGCACCAATACCTGGCACAGTGGGACTTGTCGGTGCGTGCGCGTTGGCGTCGTCGACGACGAGGCCCGGACCACGACGAGCCAGACGCGCATCGCCGTGCACGCGCTGGTAGGCCGCGCGCTGCGGTGGGCTCAAATCGCGTGCCATGAGGTAGAAGGTGTCGTAGAACTTGGGCAATTGAAACGGTGCCGGTGTGGCACCGACAGGGGCGGTCTCGGCGGAAGGGGTGGAGGTGAGGGGTGCCCCCTCTGTTGAAGAAGGTGGTGACGCGTCCTTTTCGACCTCCACGATCGGGTCAAGTAGTGGTCCCAAATGGGAGGGATGCGTGCGGTAGCGAAGCTCCGCGGGGAGGAACTGATGATACGTCGTCAGCTCGGCAATCTCCTCGACCGTCAGTGGCTGCGCAGAGAAGGAAGGTGGCGCCATGTGCGTGAGCACGAGGACGTAGACATGCTCGATGGTGTCCTTGAGCTCGTACGGAAAGCGGGCGTAGAGGGTCGAGAGCAGCGCGCGGTGCAGTGCGTCCGCGCGCTGGCCAAGTGTAATGTGCTCGTATGCGTGCTTCTTGGGCAATCGCGGTGCTTGTGCGCGCGTGCCGGTGGCCGCTGCCGTGGCATCTGGGCAGCTACTTTTGCCTTCTGCAACATCATGGGAAGGACTGGGGTCCTTTCGATCTTCGATGAGTGCGCGCGGTTTCTGATGGGCGCCGAGCAGTGCCATGGCGGGCAGCACACGACCGGGTTGCCAGCCCGCGTACGCGCCGGCCTTGCGCTCCTTTGCCAGATCGGCGTGGAGCGTGCTGCTGGGGATGCGCGTGGCGTGCGCGAGGGCACTGGAGGTCAGCTCGGGCTCTAGCGCCAGCACATCGTTCGGAAGAGCGATGCGCGTGAGGTCGATGCGGAAGCAGTCCACGTCTGGCTCAGCGAACAACATGGTGCTTGATTGGGACACAACTAAACAGGGAACAACAAAAAAGCAATGGGGTGCTGAATAGGAATATCTATCGACAATCACAAAAAAAAAAATGTCGACGAGCGTATGCAGGGTGTTAAATCTAAACTCGCGTTTTTTCTATGAATGTAATGTTGGAAAGAAATATGTATATATGGAAAGCAAAGTATCTAGTGAACACACTTTCACGATTTCTGTTCTTGACGCACAGCAAGATAATAAGAACGCACGTTTGCGATAAAATGGAAATGGAAAAATATGGGAGTCGAAGGAGGTGGGAGGAGGATGCAAATGCACGCGTAAGCGGAGAACGAGGTGCACATACTGCCTACGGCCAAGTTACAAATGACAGCAGCGCGTGACTGTCAGTTTACATTCTATAGATTCAAACTGAGGGCAATGCCTTTTTTTTTCTTTCTTTCATCGTCAGGTGTATCTTGCGTCGAAGATTATGTGGTAGATTACAAAAGGAGAGAATATCATTAGGCACATCAAGAAGAGCAACCTCCACACGAAAAAGAAAAAGCATCAAGAGGAACGCTGAAAGCGTGAATGGGCATTACACGAGTGTGTCTGTGCGAGCGGAAAAGCTTGGATACTGTAGTGCGCGTGTGCGTTGCGGCCGACCATCGAACGTCTCTTCTTCTCGCTCTCGACGACCACGGCACCACCACGCACGCCAATGGTGCATCCAGCGGCCGCAGCGCGACCGTGTGCAGCTCTCCGCATTTTGCGCGAGACGCCAAAGATGGTCCAGCGTGCCGCAGCAGAGCCGCCACTTGGGCGAGCTCTTGGCCATCACGCCAAAGAAACCGTCCGTCTCCTGCGGTGGCCACCGCTGCGACTCGTTCACGTAGAGTTGAATGTACTCGGGCACAGGGTCCGCCCACAGTGCGGCGGTTTCCGCACACACGGCACGCCCAGTCGCGTGTGGTGAGGACGCCAGCGCACTCGTCGACGTCGTGGTCGCGTCATGAATCCAAGCGAGTGGATCCTCCTTTGCGCGCATCAGATCTTCGCACGCATGCCAGTCGGCCGCGCGCGTCGTGCCCACGACGGGAGGACCGAACCGCAGCGGCTGACACGCCGTCTGCCCCTTGACGGACCTTGACTCATCAGTAGGAGCGGTGATGGTGCTGCTGGGAGGGGTCGCATCACCGCGACTGTCCACGAGAAGCGGCGAGGTCGTCGCTGGTGGCAGCGAAACTAAAAAAGTTAGCACGCCGGCGAGCTCAATGACGGCCGGCAGCGGCTCCACAAGCTCGCCATCCGCCTCCATCCACAACGGCACGGACGCGTCGGCGTCGGCGTTGGCGTTGTCGTCTCCATCGCTGCCCGGGGTTTCCTGCGCGTCGGCGTGGGGTGTGTCACGAACGTGACGTGACGTGCACGGCGCCGCGTCGAGCACAAAGCGTGCGCCATCAAAGGCAGCCGTCGACGACCATCGGACGTGCCGCCCATTGTACAAGGAGAGCGCACCGGAGACGAAGGGAATCAACTCCGCATGCCAGCTCGTCGCACTCAGCAAGCCATCGGCAGGGTCTGCGTGGGGTGTAATGTGCAGACCGCCGCCAAACCAACGACCAATACCAAACGAAATGGTTGAGGAGGCAAACTGTACCCATGACGGCATCGCAGCCTCGGCCTCAACAACGACGGCGTGATGACTGTGGTGGGGATCCCCGCGCGCCGCGTAGGTCGAACGCGCTAACACCCGTTCAGGCAAGTCAAGCGCGCGCTGTACGTGCTTCGCGTCGCCGTACACGATCGTCTCTGCGGACTGCGCGACCACGCACGGCTCGACGGTGGCGTCTGTGGTAGTGGCGGAGGCGCTCGCTCGCCTTGTGCGGCGAGGGGCACCACTTTCTCTAAAAAAGAGCGGATGCGACATCCCAATCACCGGCATCCCCGACGCGGTCTTGGGCGTGCCGTCCGTCTCCTTCTCTGCCAGGCCAGATGCCCGTGTGAAGGAGCTGTTCGCGGAGACAGGGGCGCTTTCCCGCGACTTGAACGCGCGGACAGCAGAGGAGGGAGAGGAGGACGACGACGGCAACGCGCGCGGGCTGTGGCCTGCGTAGTAATCCAACGCCTCCAGTGCCGCCTGATCTTGCTGAAAGGCCTGGTGCTGTGTGCGAATCTCCTCGGCGATGGCCTGTGCGACACGATCGGGCATTGACGCATCCCCGTCGTCGGCTGCACTGGTCTGTTGGCGCAACCGCGCGCAGCACGTGCGATCGAGTGCCAAGGCTTGTTGAGCGTACATCGGGTCCATCAACTGCGCGGGTGGCACAACCGACGCACGCGCACGAGGAGACGCCGCCGCCATCACCACCTCCTCCACCACCGCCAAATCACGAACTTCTTCGGGCGGTGTTGTGATCGGCGGCAGGGATCGCCATGACGGCAGCGTCGGCATCGCCGGCAGACGGAGGACACGCACATCCTTAGGACGCCAAAAAAGCAAGCTGAGCGCCGATGCGGTGGCAAAAAGTACCGTGCCTCCGAGTGGCGACATCCATCGCGTGCGTCGGAGTTGCTCAGCGCGCTCAATGACGTCGCACGACATGCCAAAGGAGCACTCGTTCATGAAGAAGTGCACACGACCTGTGCGGGGAAAAGTCAGACGGCCCACGTCCACCTCGTAGAACGCGAGCACGCGACTTTTTGAGTTCGACGCGCCTTGATGGCCGACGTGTGCATGCTGTGAACTGGCGCTCGTGTGCAGTGTGTCGGCCAGACGCTCCAGACAAGTGACGCAATCGCTCACGCTGTGCGCACACACGTTCAATTTCGCAAAGTCCGCTCCGGTGCCGGTGGGCATGTACAGCAGAGCCGGCGCCAGGTAGCGAAGCGCACTCTTTTCCTCGAGCACACGGAAGTAGTAGCTGCGAGATGTGGCCGCGCTCGCCTCTTCGTGTCGAGGTACGTCCTCGGCCTGTCCACTGCCACCGTGCTGTTGTGTGGCATGGGCGTTGAAGGCGGCAATGGCCCCTCGGCAGACGCCATTCACCACTTCGCTCAGAGTGCCATCGCCACCGATCGGCACCACCACGTGCACCACAGGCGGCGTAGCGTCTGCACGAGGTGCGAGACGCTGAGCGGCCACATCGCGGGCAATGTACTCGGCGACGCGCACCCCTTGACCAGGTCCCTCGGTGGAGAGGAGGAAGACATGAACGGGACGCCCATCGACACCGTGCACGCGCACCGCCTCCAGGTGCGAGGCCATCGGCGTCTGCATGAACTCCCCGATGGAGAATTGGTGAACATGGTACGTGCTGTGACCTGCTGCGGCAACTGGCGCAGTGAGGTCTGCCCCCTCATGCAGACCGTGCACTGGCTGGCAAAACGCGTGCGCCAACTCACTCAGCATCGTCTTTCCACGTCCTCCGCCACTGACGGGGTTCGCAATGAACCACACGACCAGTGCGCGCGTGACGTCGCTGTGGTGAAGACCGTCATGGGTGGAGTTCACTGACATGTACCGCCGCTCTCTGCGCGTGTGCGTGTCTGTGGCTTTGTCTCTGTCTGTGTGTATGACTGAGTAGCGCGCGCGTGTTTAGGCAGAATTGAAAATCACGGCCAGAGAACAAACAAGAATACAAAAAGGAGACAACTAGGCAATGACCATTGAGAGACCAACAAACGAGAGAAAAGCACGCTTGAAACCTGATGCGTGAATAGATGGACTAGTGACAATAGTGTGAGAGCGAGTGGGTGAGAGAAAGAGTTATAGAGTTGAAAAGATGATGTACAAGCACACGTGAACATTTACTCTTCTCTCTCTTTTGCCAATTCATACGACCAACGGATGGCCATCTCCGACGGAGATAGCCGGGCACACAGGGTAGAGGTCGAGAACGACCACCTGAGTGTGTTGTAGGCGACAGCAGCAGAAGCAAGCATGAAGCACGTACACACGTTTAGGTGCTCAGTTCACAACGACCCATGACATGGCTCCGCGCTGAAAGACGTCACCATCGATGCGCGGCGCACACTGCTCGCGCCGCACCATTGTTACTGTTTTTTTTTTCAGTGTCGTTTTTTTTTTTCGTTTTCACACGCTTCTGTTGCACTGACAAGAGGAAGAAAAAAAAGTATAAACAAGTGTGTAAAAAGAACAACAAACACTGGCAACCACCTTACAAAAGTACACGCGCATAACATGATTTTTTTCCCCGAGTATACACGCTCTCGTGAGAGCTGCCGAAGTGGAGTTCTTTCAAAGAACAAGTTCCACTTTCCCCCACAATAACAACAAGAGGGAAACCGCCGAGAACAACGGACGGCAGCGCGTCTATGGATGTCTATTGTTTTTTTTTTAAATTCTTCTGCGCAGTTGAAAGGAGAAGAAGGACTCACACGTATTGTCACTACGACAGCAACAACGACAAAAGTGTATTCTCGAGTCATGGGGGCGATTATTACAGGGCCACAATAATTCTATGTTTTTCGTTCTGTTGGCAGAGATGTCTGAGCCTTTTTTTTTTTACCGCTACTGTATGACGCGCGCTTGCTCTTGTCACTCCCTTCCTATCGTCCCACCTCTATACACATATGTTGGTCTCGCACACGCGCAGAGATGAAGAGATAGAGAGAACGCGGAGACGTCAGAGAAGTGAGAAAGCTGCGTGGGTCGTCATGCACATAAAAGTACAAATGAAGAGGGAGGTGCATGGAGACTAATTCAGCAGATGAATCAGGAACAAAAAAACAGTATGACTGGTTGCCTCCCTTGCTCACAAGTCATCGAGGGACATAATCAGACGCTCTTGTTTTTCCATTTTGTTTGTTGCGGAGACTGTTCACTCCCCCCCCCCCCCCGTCTCGCCACACTACTCGGGCTTCTCTCCACTGGGCATGCTGTGGAGCTTGCCAATCGCCTCATCAACGGCCTTGCTCACAGCATCGTCAATCTGCTGCTGCGAGGCTTCGAGAAACACCGGTGCCGCGCCACCGCGCAGGCCTTGCCGGGCGAGCGAGGCGGCGACGGCCTCCCTCTCCTCCGCCGTACGCGCACCACGGCGGCGACTGGCCTGCGAGAGCAACCGCTGTTGGTAGCGGCGCCAGGCCACCTCGTGCCTCTCCTGCCGCACCGCTTCACACTCGGTAAATGCCTCACGGACGCTGAGTTGCACAAACACGGCGATCTCCTTCTTTGTGTTCTCCAGCGCGCATTGCAGGGCGGTCTCGACGAGCTGTGTCACGTCATCGCTGGCGTCAGTGCTGGGCACGCTGGCCTCGGCGGCGGCGGCGGCGGCAGGGGCCGCCGGCGTGCTCGCGGCGCCACGCTTCGCTTTGGTGGACTTGGACGGACGCGCGGGGACGGGCACGGTGGTCGTGGCGGCGACAGGTGTGGCCGCCTCCGTAGGCACGGTCGCCGCAGCAACGGGCACGACGTCCTCGAGGCTCTGGCGGGCCTTGGACTGCGCCAGGTAGCGTCGAGACTCGGCCTCGTTCAGCACCACCACGCGCGCCACCGTGGCGGAGCTGAGGTGAATGCTCGGTCCTGCGCGCGGCGACGACGCCGACGCCGAGGCCGATGCGCGCAGCTGCGCGACGGAGAAGAGCGGCTTTTCACTCGTCTCGACGTAATGCGCAGACCAGCCCGCCTCAATCGCCGCGGCCTCCGTAGGACGGCACGTCGTCAGCAGCACCAGCACCACCTCGTCCGTGGAGACGTTGCCCTCGTCGGCGGAGCTCTCCGGCACGGGGCTCAACGGGCGATAGCGGCTGGCGGGGTTGACCTTCTCAGCGGTCATCGAGACGTCGAAGATAGGGGCGTGCAGCTGCGCGCGGACGCGCTTCTCCATCGTGTCCATCGCCAGCAGTGTCTGCGTGTAGGCGTTCGTCGCATCCAGGTGCACGAGGTGCACGCGCGCGCCATCACGCAGCGCGAGCGGCCGGGTCGAAGGCGGCGTCGCGGGGGCCACGAGGTCGGCGCGGGCCTGCAAAATGGCCGAGAGACGCGTCTCCACGGAGGCCGGTGCGCACTCGAGCTCGACCCAGTCGCGCGATAAGAACGTGCTCGGTGCGGGCAAAAGGCCTGAGCTGGGCGAGGCCGCAGACTTCCGCGGAGGGCTCGGCGCGGTAGTCTTCTTTTTGTTGGACGTCGTGGGGATCGGCGTGGAGGAGGAGGTGGCGGTGACGGGCATAATAACAGCCGGCGGCGTGAGGGCAGAGGCACTCGACAGCGCGGCCACGGCCATGGCCGCTGACTTGCGGCCGGCGCGCGTCCCACGACGAGGCAGTGCCTCCGCGATGATGGCGTCGATGATCTTCTGGTCCTTCACCTCGTACGCGGCGATCGACGCGGATGCCGATGGCAGCGTCGGCCGCACCGCCACGACAGCGGCATCAGCCGTGGTGCGCCGCCGCGCGGCGAGCTGCTGCCTGTGCTGTTGCTGGCGCGCCGTCTGAGCGATGCGCTTTTGCAGCGCTTTGGACATCACCGAGACCCACGAGCTCGTGTCGGACACCCCAGGGAACATCTTGCGCACTTTCTTCGAGGCCGCTGAGGTGGTGGCCGGCGCGGCGGCGGTGGATGGTGCGAGCTTGCGCGGCTTCCTCGTCGTCTTGGCGGCGTGGCGTGCGTGGCGTGCCGGCCTTGGCTTCCGTGCGGGCGATGCGGGCTTCGGTGCACGACGGGCGGGGGCCGCACCGCCGGCACGACGAGGACGCGATGCCACGGCAGTGCGGCTGCGAAGGGCCTTCTCAATTGCTGCGCGGCGCTGGGCGATGCTCTTGCTCACCAGTACAAAGTCACGCGTCAGCACGACCTTGCCGGACTTGGCACCGACCTTGCGCGCAAGCAAGGGAATAGCTACGTGGAACATTCTTCACTGTGAATGAGCGGATATGCGAATGTGTGGAGGGAGTCACTTTTGTTTCGTTCGTTTGAACCAGTTTTTTTTGTGTGTATTGTGCTATGGTGCTGACGATGTAATCAAGCTCTTCCCATGAAAGAAGGCCAAAAGAAAAAGAAAAACACGTGCGACCTGTGTGTTTACAAAGCAGGTCAGTGAGCAAAAAATAATAGTGCAAGTGAGGAGCAGGATAGGACATGGCGGTGAATGATGGAGAAAGGGATAATACCGGATCGGCACTGGCGCAAGAGGAGAGGAAAAAAAAAAGCCCAGCGCCAACAGTACAGTACAGCCTAGACGTGCTCCGTTCTCTCAAAGGTCATGTCAGCGGTTGTCATCGTCGTGATATTTAAGTCCCATTGAACTTACTTGTTAGAGTTGAATTGTGTTTTTCCACATCGCTCAGACGAGCACAGTCAAGAAACACACACACAAGAATCTAGAACAAAAAAATCAAGCAAAAGACGGATAAGCGAGTACTTGTCAAAAGTAAGAAGCATTAAAAAAAAGAAGATACTGAAAAAAAAAAAGCGAACTATGGGCTGTCCATAGAGAGGAAACACAAACACACATAGGTGAGAAAGAAGAAGCAACACACACACAGAGAGAGAGAGAACAAGTGTGCTGAAGGCGGTATAAGCGTGCGTGTATAGTATATAAATTTGTGTCTGCACGCGAGACGCACGCACGTTTTTCACTGACGAGAAGACAGTTCAGGGTCCTTTCCTTCTCCACTATTTCTTTTTTATTTTATTTTGTTGAATGAACGGCGTTCTCGGTCCCGTATGTGGACAGAAACGGTTCAGGCGGCCTATTGCGCTTGCTCAGGCAAATCACGTTCGCCCACCACTTGCTGGACTTGGTGACGTGCCCCATCTCATCGGATGGCAGAGCCGGCCAGCTACCGCCGAGTGACTTGGCCGAGCTTGAGCGGGTGGTCGGCTCGTGGGACTCTCTCCACCTCGACGCTGCGCTCTCCTCGTGCTTGTCGGTTTCCTCAAAGAGAACCGTGCTCCCTTCATTCTTGACGCGGCTGTCGTGATCCTTGTGGACGTCCCCACACGGGCTGCCAACGTAGTCGCTGTGCGAGGGCGAGTACGCGGCGTTGCTGGCGGGGCGTCCGGCTCGCGTGAGGCTCAGCGGCCGCGGTACGACAATGGTCGACAGCTCCACCTCCTCGCCATCGCCATTTTCTTGCAACATCAGCGGCGGCCGCCGCGTGACTGACGCGATGCAGAGCGGATTACGGCAGCCAGAGCGCGGCGGGCAGTCGAGATCACACCAGACTGCATTCGAACTGCCCGCCGCCACGGTCGTCGTGGTGTGCTCACCGACTAAGGATGTTGTTGAACCAAAAGGTGCGTGGGAGGGGCGAAGTGCGCCATTCCTCGTCGCATTGGTTGCTGTTGTCGTTGTTATTGTTGTTGTTGTTGTTGTCGGTGTGGTCTTGTGACCGAGAGGCGTGGAAGGATCCACGGTCCTGGCGAAGGCCGCAGGTGGTGCGACGCTGACTTCGCCCACGGGCAAGACAGTGTGCGTCAAAGACGAGCGAGCAGGCCGGGGAGCGCGAGTGGAGCGTGCGTGCGACTCTACGTGATGGACGACGATGGGGTCGGACAACGACGAGGAGCGCGGCGGTGGTGGATGCAGCGAGTGTGGAGAGGATGGCGCCTGGTACGGGTACGACTGTGCGCGCATCGTGCGTGACTGAGGCGCGACTACGGCGTCGCTCATTGGCCTGTACGCGGGAGAGAGAAAGAGAGAGAGAGAGAGAGAGATGTAGAAAGAGAAAAGAAAAGAAGAAAAGAAAAGAAAAAGAAAGCCGTATGAAAGTGGTGATGAATGGAAAAGGAAAGAAGAAAAGAAAAGAAAAAAAACGGAGCTGATGTGGGTGTGCAACAGTGACGAAGCCGAAATGGGTCCAGAGAAAGCAGGCAACTTGAACACAAAGAGAATGAGGGTTGTGAAGGACGTGTGCGTGAGAAGTTGTGAAGAGGGGTGAGAAGTGTTGGTTGCTCGTGTTGATCATTTCAGATACCACAGACGCTGCAAACGCACGCGTGTGAGGCACACACCGTCCACGAGGTTAAACACAACACAGAGATCACTGCATGTCCCACTGAGATAGACATGATGAGAGAGAGAGAGAGAGAGAGAGAGAGAGCAGGCAGGTGCGCCATCACTCGGTGGCCACCACAAACTAATGTTTTTTTCTTTTGGTGTTCTTTTTCTTTGTCAGGGGACTCCTTATGATGTCAAGGCGCATGGTAGAAACCAAGTGAGAGAACACTTGGGCAACGGCAAACAAATCGTATTGGTACAGGTCAATCAAACAAAAAGAACTCGAAAATCAGTCAACTCGACGGTAAAACAAGAAGGAAAAAGAAAGAAAAAGTAAGAATACAGCACTCTCTACACTTCAATCAAGTGCAAAGAGCGAAAAAGGAAATATACAAAAAAAGAAAAAGTGCGGTTTCAAAGTGGGCAAGAAACAGTTTTGTCTCTCTTTCTACGATATCTACCTTGCCGCTCAGGGTCTTTTCTTCTTCTGCATTTGCGCGTGCGTGTGTGTCTGTGTCTGTGTGTGTGTGTGTGTGTGTGTGTGTGTGTGTGTGTGCGACAGCCTTCTTGGCACGCGTCTCACACCACACGTGCTCAGGTCATGACGCGCTTCTTTGTGCTGGGGAGCGGCGTCGTCACAAACACCTTGGCGCGCTCAAAGCCCTTCACAGCGTGCAGCACCTTCTCGAGCGTTGCCTCCTGACGCTCACATGCGAGCAGCGACAAGTCATTGCGAAACACGATGCACAGAATGGCGCCGTTGCCCAGTGGTGCACGACGACGTGGATGCATGGCCTTGGAGCGCGCGCACGCGTACACAATCGCGCCGACGGTGCGAAACACCAGCTCGTCCTCGTGTGCTTGCGAGATGAAAACCTTCGGCGAGGTAATACGCTGCGCCAGGAGGACCACCGTCGACGGCGCCGATCGTGCTGTCGACGTAGTGCGACGGTACACATCCTTGAAGCGCTCGGCCGGGAACCACGACAGGATCTGGAGCTTCTCCTTGGTGTTGCCATGGCACTGAATCTGCGGATGCACGCTGACCGCACGCGCCAGACGCGCAGCCAGCGCATCCGGTACGGCCTGCAAGTCTGTCGCGCTCGGCATGACACGCGGCTCGATCAAGCGCTGGAGCGCCACCAGCTCCGTCTTGCTCGCGCGCTGCTGGTAGTTTTCCGGCGACGGCAACGCAAAGGCAGGTGTGATGGTCCGACCCTTTTTGTGGTCACCACGCCGCCCTCCACGACCTCCGCCACCACCACGAACAGCAGCACCAGCCGTCGCCGTCGCCGTCGCCGTACTTGGTGCCGTCGCCTCCTCACGCGCAGCCTGCACCCGCGCGGCTGCCTGCAAGCGTCGACGACGACGTGCAATCGAGCGCTGCTGCCTCTGCCGTGCCGCGGCGGCCAAGGACGCCTTACTCTGCTTCTTCTTCGGCGCGTGGACACGACGGGCACCACCACGATGGGCCCCACGACGTGGAGGAGGTGTGCGCTTCTTGGCTGCCGCAACAGGCGTCACGGGTGTGGGCGAGTGCTCGACGGTCTTCCACGCATAAATGCCGCGCGCCGGCACCTGGCTCTTTTGTGCGACGACGGGGGCCCCCTTCGTCTTCGTCTTCGCGTCCGCGGCGGCAGCGGCGGCGGCGGCGTTGGCGTCCGCAATAATTTGCTTGACAAAAAGATCCATGTCAACGGGCGTGGCCGGTGCCTTGGGTGTGGTGGGGGCCGCGTCGTGTTGCCCGGTGGTGCGCGCCGAGGCCGCCGTCTGCGTCTCGCGCAGATCGGGCTTCTTGGCGCGGCTGGGCGGATGTGATGCGCCTGTGTGCGAAGATTCCGCTGCCTTGCCACGCGCGGACGGCGGCACTTCCTTCATCAGCTCGCGCACAATCGCGTCCACGGCTGCGTCGACGTCGGTGTGTTCGTCCGCGACACGAGACGACACACGCGCGGATGATGTTCTCGCTTGTTTTTGCTGGCCGTGACGCGCGACACTACCTGTGGCACTCTTGTGCGTCTGTCTCACGCGTCGGTGGTGTGGGGGCCGCACATGCGCCGCCCTCGCACTCGTGTGTTGGTATGCCGTGGCATCAAGCATCCTGGCGTTCGGGCGCGGAATCCACGCCCTGTACCCCGCCGACACCGGCGCACCGCTCGCGGTGTCGGGCACCGTGGCGGGCCCCGCGCGATCCGCAGGATGCGGCTTCATCATGATAGCGCGTGAAGCGAGACGCGCCGTGTCCGGCCCAAGGGGCGTGCGTCGCAGCCGCGCATCATCGCGCGGCCGGGCCCGTGCGGGGGCCGTCACGGCCGGTGCCTCGCTGCTCTTCTCCACCGGCTCTGCCACCACCGTGGTGGCGGTGGGCGTCGTGTCCACGGCGGACGACGTCACATCAGCCTTGCGCGCGCCAACGCCGAGGAATCCCAGGTCTGGCAACTTGATCCCGAAGCTGCCCAGCACAGTGGTGGGGCTGGCCGCTGGTGTGTCGACAGGCACCGCCTCTTCCTCCTTCTCCGTCTCCACTTCCTCAGGTGCTTGTGCAGTCGGTCGGTCCTGCCCGGTCACGGCGGGCGGCGTCACCGCCTCCGGCACGGGCACCGGTCCGCGTCGTGCGAGGAAGTTCGAAAAGGGCGAGTCCTGATTGGCTGTGATGACCGGTCGATACCCGGGCGCCACGCGCTGCTGGCTCTCCCTGGCCGCCCTTGTGAGGGCAGCGAGGGCGGCGTCAGACGTGCTGCCCGGCACCACAAAGACCCCTCCGAGGCGACCACGCACGTGCCGCACATCGCGCAGCGCGCGCTCCAACACGGCCGTCGCGGTCGCTGCCTCGGCGGCAGAGAAGTGTGACTGAAAGACGAGCAGCGTGGGCAGCCGTGCCGTGGCGGCCAGGCCTGTGGCATCACAGACCGTATTGGACATCAGCGCGTAGGCATCGGGATGCACGAGACGCGGACCAAAGTCCAGGTCGTGGCTTTCAGTCACATCCGACTCGACGTGCGCCTGTGCCTCCCTTGTCGCTGGCGCGTCGTCGGTGGCCTGATCGACGTCGCGTGTCTCGGACGCCCAGAGAGGGCGTCGATCAATCACCAAGACATTCGCTGCCGGCGGCAACAGCGTGTGCAGGACATCCGACAAGTGCGCCGTCTTGACCCCCGTGAAGCGCTGGGCGGTGGTACAGGGGCCATCCAGCGGTGGCGGTGCCGGCGAGGATGCGGAGGAGAGCGAGGAGGGCACCGGCACTGTACTTGAAGCAGCGTCGTCGTGAGGCGCAGTTGTGGTGTTTGTGGTGGTGCTGAGAAGGGGCTCGTTGACCTCCACCGTGGTGGTGGCAGCGGCAGCGGCAGCGGCGGCAAGCGATCCCTTCTTGCGCTTCTTGAGGCGTTTCTTGTGCGTGGCAGCGCTGTGTGTCGCATTCCCGAGCTCCGCCGGCTTCACGCCCTCCACGAGCAGGTCGACCAAGACCACGCCATCAGTGTCGGGTTGACGGAACGGCTGCGCACGAGCATCCTCGTAGGCATCGGCCATCATGGCGTCGTCGTCAACGAGGTTGAGCACGTCTTCCTTCTCTTGGTAAATGTCGCGCGGGTCGCCGAGGGCGGGAACCATCGGCTCCTCCTTGTCTGCCGCCTCCAGGTCCTTGGCTGCGGTTTCATCCACGTCCGGCACATCCAGGAAAGGATCCACATCCGCGGCAGGATCACTCTCCTCTGCATACATGTTGTCTTCGCCTGCTGCTGTTGTGGTGGTGGTTGGTGCCTCCTCCATCTCGTCCGTCGTGTGTGCTGGATGACCAGTCGACGACGCCACCCGCCGGGACGGTTTCGCGAACGGGCCGCCCAATGCTTTCCCTTGCGCCTCCGTCATGGCACAGACAAACACGGCACCGACCGGCAGCGGCCCGAGGCGGGCGACAAACGTATCCAGTCTCTTCTGATCACGCACGGCCTGGCGCGTCGTGCCGTTTGAGATGGACGCGATGACCAGGGGCAGCGTCGCGCTCGTGGCGGCGTGCGTGTCAGGGGCAGGGCTACCGCTGTCAGGACTACTATTGCTATGATCACTATGACTTTTCCTTGACGGGTCGTGTCGACCACCCTCAGTGCCGCCGGACGACGACACCATGCCGCGCTCTGGCTGGTTCTTCTCCCACTCCTCCACGTGCGCCTGAATCAGCGCCTTCAGAATGCTCTGCATGCGCGGCGTCAGCTTGTTCTTCACTGAAAAACCGCGCACGACGACCACGTTGGCGGTGCGAGGCAGCGCGGACAAGGACCACGACGACGACGACGACGCTACGGCCGGCAGCGCATGACCAGCAATCGTGGGCTGATGAAGTAGGCTCACATCGTACGCGTAGGCATCGCACTCGACAGCCTCGGCATACGGGGTCGATGCGGGCGCGCCATAGGCACGTCGCGCGGCGAGTAAGGGGGGCCCTGGCGTGACCCGCCCGCTCACGTGGCGAAGACCGTGAGAGGTGCGGGACGGTGCGGCGAACACGATCGGTGCCGCGGCGTGCGACCACGGCCGAGCCATGCGAGGTGGCGGTGCCAAGGCCGTCATGTCGACAGCGTGGAGCGTCGGTTGTGCAGGCGTGGAGCCGTCCGTGTCCTTCGACGGCCTGATGGCGGCGGAGGGGTTGTGGTGGTGGTGGTAGGCGGCGGAGGCAGTCGTGCGCGCGACCCCGACAGCACGACGCGTGACAGTGGGGTGTCGGCTCAGCTGAGACATGGCGACGCAGAAAAAAAAAGTAAGCACACACACACACACAAAAAAAGGGAATAACTAAACTAAAATGATGACAACGCGATAGCCACAACAACAGAGCGGCGAGGTGGTTTGCCTTGGTTCGCTTCCTGAAGGAATGTCTACGTGTGAACACCAATGTACACACGTGGATCGAAAAAAAAAAAAGGAAGAGTAAGGGGTACAAAAGAATCTATAACAGCCTTGCGTGTGTGTGCTGTGCGTAGGTGAGGAAGTCGAGTTGCACACGAAAAAAAGAAGAAGCAAAAAAAGAGTCCAAATACAAACGATGGGGCCGCCTCTTTTTTTAAATGTTCGATACGCGGAATATGGAAAGACAAAGGGCGGAGTGTGTGTGATATGCGAATGAGAGGGAGGGACACTTGCTGCGGAGAAGAAACCGGTCAGTAAGTACATCTTCAGACGTGTTCGCCTACGTGCGTGAGTGAGGTAGTGCAGTGCCAGGTGTATACCGAACACCAAATAACAGACACACACTCAAACACAAGCACAAACACAAACACACAAAATGTTGTTTTTTTGCAGCCAAGAGTGACAAGGATACTGATTCCTCACACACTCTTGTAACGCGAAAAACGACAACAATGTGAGAGCCGAACCGTCTAGGCGATGACGGCAATGACTTTTTCTGCGTCATGACCATCTCGGCCCTATGTCTGCGCTCACGGCTGATCTTCATTCATAGACGTGCATATTTTTTGGTATTTTTTTTTAAATCCAGCAAACAACAATCAACGTGAATGTGCGCCGATGCCTCACTATTTCTTTTTTTAGAATTAAATTAGTGCATATACCTTACTTCTTTTTTCTTTTGTTGAGTGTTTAAAATCTGGCAGATGCAATCTGCATGCGCCTTTTTCTTCTTCATAATCATCTCAGTCAATACCATGGTCGCCGTGAACACCACCATTTAGTTTTTTTCTTCTTCCCTCACATGGCTCTCGAGAAAAGAGGGTGTGCTGTCACTTGTTTGAATAACAGTCTGTCAACCAGCTTTCCTCGCCACGACAGGAACACGCACACCATCACCAATGAGCGACCGACTTTTACTTTTCTTCTTCGTCAGACGTAACGGAGCACGACGGGCAAACAAACAAACAAAAGCCCGCGGACAATCGACAAGAGGGGCTAACAAAAGGAATGGAAAGCTGGCGCGATGTTTTTCTCTTCTTTCTCTCACTCAACTGGAGCGACAAAGAAAAATCGAATGAGGCGCACGAACAAACGATAACGACAAGGGGAAAGCATCAAAAGCTAAAAACAAAAATCAAGAGCACTGTTGAGTCTCTCTCTCCGAGGTTTAGACCTTCGTGCAGAGGAACTGAATGTTCAGCTCCATGTACGAGCACGGGTAGGGCACGTCGTAGGCCTTGAGCGTGTTGGGGTGCACCACACCAAGGTGGCCAATGACAATCGACTCCCCCTTCCGGTGAAGGATGACGTTCATCGCACGGCCAGGGAAGAAGGCCCCATCGGCACCGGCCTCGAGCGTGTAGACGTCGCCATCGGCAGGGTGGTCCGCAGGCTCCTCGCCCTTCTTCGCCACACCGAGCTTCATCAGCGCGTACTCGACAGCACCGTGAATGTTCTCGAAGCTACTGGAGCCGCTGCTGCAGTGGAGGGCAGCGAGGTGACGCTGATTGCGCGCACCAGGGCTTGGGTACGTCTGGCCGGGCAGCTCCAGCGCCGGGGGGAAGTTCTTCTCGTTGTCGATGAGCACGACATCCGCGCACTCAAAAAAGCGGTGCGGGAGCGGCTGGGACTTGTTCGCGCTGAGCGTCTTGAGCAGGCCGGGCATCAGCGACGGGCGCAGCACCTGGAACTCGAGAGTCTGCGGGTTGGAGATGTGCACGCCAATGTCGAGGTCCTCGCGACCGAGCTTCTCAAAGGCATCCTCGCGCGAGCACAGGGAGAAGGTCAGCAGCTCAAGGTAGCCGGCGTTGGCCATCTCCGCACGAAGCAGGTGACCAACCTTGCTGACCGGTGTCTGCGTCACGGCACCGTGCACCTCGCAGGGCACCTCCTCAATGTTGTCGTAGCCATAGGCAATGCCCACATCCTCCATCACATCGGCAGTACCAATGACATCGCTGCGCACTGCAGGCACGCTCACTGTGACGTCGGTGTCGGTCACCTCGACAATGTCGTACATCATGCGGCGGAGCAGGTCCGCGCAGTCCTGTCCGTTGCGCATCTGCACGCCAATCACCTTGTTGACTCGCTCGACGGTGATGGTAATGTTGTGCGTCGACATGTCCGGGCAAATCTCGACCTTGGTGCCATCGGGCGTCTCCTCCTCGTAGCTGACCTCGACGGCCTCGACGGTGAAGGGCTCCTCGCAGTACTGGCTGAAGGCGGACACCATCTGATTCACGAGCACGGTGGCCTTGTAGTGGTCGGGGGCAGTGCACTCAATCAGCACATTACGCGTGTCGACCGACATGGACGACAAGCTCGAGTTGATGACGGGAGGGAGGGACAGCACGCGACCCTTGGAGTCCGTGATGAGCGGGTAGCACGGCATGGAGGAGATCAGGGGGCAGTACTTGTTGATGTGGCGATCGGACGCGTAGTACGCCTCGAGGCCGTTGCCCGTGCAGTCGAGCATCTTGGTCTGGCGGAGGGGCACGAACTGGATCAGCTCCTTCTCGCGGGCTTCATAGATGAAGTTCACATCGCGCACCTTGTCAAGGTCGTGGGTACCGACAGAGGCCAACGTACGGCGGCGCGCCAGGCCGGAGTGAAGCCGGTCCTGGAAGTCAATGAAGCTGTTGTAGCTGTGCTCGTTGAACTTGATATTCTTCAGCACCGCGCAGACCACGTAGTCACGCACATTCTTGACGCTCTTGCGCACGGTCATCTTGTAAAGAGGGTTCTCGCGGTGCAGCACGCGCATGGCCGGCATCGGCATCATACCAAAGAAGACCTTGATTGCGAGAGAGAGGCCTTCTGCGGAGAGGAGATCGTAGCGGTTGGCGGGGGTCTCAATCTTGTAGAGCACCTCGTCGGACAGATGATCGAGCGACACGGCGACGCCTTGGGTCTCGCCGTCAACAGTCGTGGCGGCCGTGGACTTGCCCTGCTCGCGCATGTACATCTCCTTCTCGCTGGTGATGTCGTCGAGCTCGAGACCGATCTGGAAGCACACGTTGTCAAACTCCTCATCGCGGTAGGACTTACCGACCAACTTGAAGAGAAAGTCACGGGCGACAGCGAGAACAGGCATTGTTGTGGTGTGTGTTTGTGTGTGAAACAAGAACAAAAAAGTATGAGGGAGGAGTTTTCAAGAAACGATGGTGCTGACTAACTAACTTGCTTTTCGAGAGAGCGGGGGAATGGGATAATGAGGGAGAGGGAGCAGACAGAGGTAGTTGAGGGTGCGGGTCGGTGTGACTGAACAAATGGCGGAGAGGCCGGCATCCGTCAGATGTGGTTCCACTTAGCTGCGTGTCCACACAACACTGATGAAGCAGAACAACACATGTAAAATGTGTGTGCATGGCAGAGACATCACGCAAGTGAATCAGCATGATGAGAATCGTGCATAGAGTGATTTGTGACTCTTTTTTTTTTTTTTTGAAAGGGGGAGAGGGAAGGAAGGCATGCCGCTATCAACAAAAGAGAAAAATAAAATGAGGTCAAACGAAGAAGAAGAGGGGAAGAAACCGAAGAGGTAAACAATGGGGGAGGGAAACAAGTATGGGAGGCTTTTTCTTTGTTTTGACGCACTCCGTGTCTGTCGCGAGAGACAGAACACGTGGGTCTTTTCCGGAAAAAAAGTCACGATTGCATGATGAGAAGATATCAAACGTATTTTAAGTTCCTGATGTACGCGAACAAGGAAACCGCGGTCACTTGCATACCAAAAAAAAAAAAAAAAGAAAGAAGAAAAAAAAAAGAAAGAAGAAGAAAAAAAAGAACATGAGACGATCAAGGCTAAAACACCTGTGCACGCACCTTCACACACACATGATGGCAGTGCGAGGTGCAGACACCTTGCTCTCTCTGCATTCAGCGCAAAGGTACCAGAGATGACAAAGAAATGAAATTCCTGTACACAATGGAAAAAAAACCGTACCGCATCTTCACGAACTTCAATCGCGCGTTGCGTATACGTGCGATCTCAAAAAAAAAAAAAAAAGGTGGAAAAGAAACGTACGAATTGTTCGTGAAAACTTCAACTTGATGAAAACAAAAAAAATGTTTCTCAAACACGATGTATATATGAAAAAGTTGCTGCTATGAGAAGGCGTGTAGTGTGTTCCAACTTCAAAAGTGCGAGGTATTTTGATGGGATGTTTGTCGGAAAAGGAAGAGCAAAACTTTGGAGAGCTTTTTTTCTTCGACCTACACGTTCTACTACAGCACGCTTGCTGAAGAAACAAAAGAGAGAGAATGTGAAAGAAAAAAAACAGTTCCCACTGCGGCATGACGTAGATCCTCAATTTTCATTGTTCTTTAGAAAGGAAAAAGAAAAAGAAGTAACATTGTGAATTCCGCTGGATGCAAAGGGCCAAACTGGGGGTAGTCTTCTTTCCTCATGGGTGTCGACGCTGTCACGCACAGCCAGCCCAGTCACAGAACTCTGATCGCCTTGGTGACAATCAAATCTCGGAGAGAGTGCAATCAACATTCTGGTACCAAAAGCGAAAGAGACGTAAGCGGATACGAAAAGAAACCAGGGAATTTTGAAAATAAAAACACGCACAAGTGTGTAATGTCTGCGACAACATAGTGCGTGAGCTTGAGCGAGGGGGAAAAGCCAACAAAAGCAGCCCTTGAACAAAGTGCACGCGCCAGTGCCCATTCTGTTACACATGTGCAACGTGGGAAACCATCGAGAGGAGAAGTGAACAAGCAAACAAAACAACACGGCTGAGAGGATGAAGCTCTCAGACGCGCATTTTCACTAGTCCACTACCCATCATGCGACCAAGCAAGAACAACTGGGGACAGCGTTTTTTTTCCCACGTATCTTTAACGAGTGTGGGCCACGGCAGCGAGGGGAACAACAAACTAGTGAGATCGGTAAGGGTTCGGTGTTTTTTTCTTTTCAAAGTGCAGTAAAAAATAAATTATCTGGAAGTATCTTGGTGCGAAGGTGTGAGCATTCTGCACATTTACGTTTGGTAGTGTAAAGTTCTGCGAGTCATGTGGCAGAAAAAAAACACTGTGAGCTTCCTCCGTATCACGACAACAGCGAGGGCGAAAATGAAGAAGAAAAAGAAAGAGCAACTGACGAGGAAAACAAAGAAAAAGAAAAAAAAAGGAGTGAACGCCGTGAACCGGTCACGCACGAAAACTCCCTAACTCTCCCTTACTGGCCTTCAGTAACATGCTGAAGTCGAACGCATTCCACACCAGTGCAGTCGAATTATAGTTGGTGTACATTCATGATCGTGTCAAGGAACATACGTGCACGAGCATAGTGGATGCGACGACATTCAACCTACAGTAGTGATACGAGAGGGAGAGCGAGAACTGGAGAGGTAGAGAGAGTCACACACACACACACACAAAAAAAAAAAAGAGCAAGAGAGGGAAGTACCGCCCTCGCTGCACCTTTTACGTGTTTCTTCTCGTTTTGCCTTTGCCCACCTGGTTGCCGCTTTCTGTTTCCCCTCCTTTTAGTGTGGCGCATTCTCCAACGGGTACGCATCGTTTTCTTCGCGCTTGCTGTCGTGGCGCCAGGCATCCCACTTGCGCTGCAGGAACGACACCGCCTCCACGTGGCTGGCACCAATGTCGTCGCACACGCGCGCACCGGGGATCAG